>CAWLEN010000140.1:0-33736 GCA_963859945.1 Euplagia quadripunctaria | reverse complement strand
GACAGACTTGATAAAAGGAGCTTTCGGCAATTTTATTTAAATTTCTATTAGACGGATCCTAAGAAACGAGGTGTCGGGTGATAGGGCTAGACGAGCCCTATCCAAATATAAAATAATTTTGAAAATATATTGAAGGGTTGCAAGTTTATTAGCGAAAAACCTTAAAAATTTGTGAATTTTTATCAAAAAAGTCCCTTTTTTGGTGTTAATTCTCCACGGAACGCCAGTGGGGGTTCAAAGTGCGGTGGTATGCAGGGGTGCGGGTGTCGGTGCAACTGCGGACAAGCTTCAGCCAGTAATCGACTCGGAACGCAAGGTAAGTATCCTCTAAAGGTACGTTTTCGTAGCAATTTCGCAGAATTACTCAAAAAATAAAAAATTTAGACAAAACTATACGTATGATAACCAAGAATTTGGTGTTTACGTATAGCTGTTGATGCCGCCGAAATATTAAAGTAATGAAAGTCGAGACAAGTAAGTAAACAAAAGATTTATAATGATTTTCTTCAAGAAAAAACTTCGTAATTCCTCTAAGTGTCAATAAATGTAATTAATTTAATTTAACAGTAATTTAAAAAGAATTTCCTATATTATATATCACTAATTGCCTATTAGTGGCTACTGGTGTCGTAATAAAACGTTATTGTCAATGTTCGGAGTCAAAAAACTGAAAAAGCAATATACCAATATTACGCAATGTACTTAGGTATATCGATTCTCCTGCATAGACAGACTTGATAAAAGGAGCTTTCGGCAATTTTATTTAAATTTCTATTAGACGGATCCTAAGAAACGAGGTGTCGGGTGATAGGGCTAGACGAGCCCTATCCAAATATAAAATAATTTTGAAAATATATTGAAGGGTTGCAAGTTTATTAGCGAAAAACCTTAAAATTTGTGAATTTTTTATCAAAAAAGTCCCTTTTTGGTGTTAATTCTCCCACGGAACGCCAGTGGGGGTTCAAAGTGCGGTGGTATGCAGGGGTGCGGGTGTCGGTGCAACTGCGGACAAGCTTCAGCCAGTAATCGACTCGGACGCAAGGTAAGTATCCTCTAAAGGTACGTTTTCGTAGCAATTTCGCAGAATTACTCAAAAAATAAAAAATTTAGACAAAACTATACGTATGATAACCAAGAATTTGGTGTTTACGTATAGCTGTGATGCCGCCGAAATATTAAAGTAATGAAAGTCGAGACAAGTAAGTAAACAAAAGATTTATAATGATTTTCTTCAGAAAAACTTCGTAATTCCTCTAAGTGTCAATAAATGTAATTTAATTTAATTTAACAGTAATTTAAAAAGAATTTCCTATATTATATATCACTAATTGCCTATTAGTGGCTACTGGTGTCGTAATAAAACGTTATTGTCAATGTTCGGAGTCAAAAAACTGAAAAAGCAATATACCAATATTACGCAATGTACTTAGGTATATCGATTCTCCTGCATAGACAGACTTGATAAAAGGAGCTTTCGGCAATTTATTTAAATTTCTATTAGACGGATCCTAAGAAACGAGGTGTCGGGTGATAGGGCTAGACGAGCCTATCCAAATATAAAATAATTTTGAAAATATATTGAAGGGTTGCAAGTTTATTAGCGAAAAAACCTTAAAAATTTGTGAATTTTTTATCAAAAAAGTCCCTTTTTTGGTGTTAATTCTCCCACGGAACGCCAGTGGGGGTTCAAAGTGCGGTGGTATGCAGGGGTGCGGGTGTCGGTGCAACTGCGGACAAGCTTCAGCCAGTAATCGACTCGGAACGCAAGGTAAGTATCCTCTAAAGGTACGTTTTCGTAGCAATTTCGCAGAATTACTCAAAAAATAAAAAATTTAGACAAAACTATACGTATGATAACCAAGAATTTGGTGTTTACGTATAGCTGTTGATGCCGCCGAAATATTAAAGTAATGAAAGTCGAGACAAGTAAGTAAACAAAAGATTTATAATGATTTTCTTCAAGAAAAACTTCGTAATTCCTCTAAGTGTCAATAAATGTAATTTAATTTAATTTAACAGTAATTTAAAAAGAATTTCCTATATTATATATCACTAATTGCCTATTAGTGGCTACTGGTGTCGTAATAAAACGTTATTGTCAATGTTCGGAGTCAAAAAACTGAAAAAGCAATATACCAATATTACGCAATGTACTTAGGTATATCGATTCTCCTGCATAGACAGACTTGATAAAAGGAGCTTTCGGCAATTTTATTTAAATTTCTATTAGACGGATCCTAAGAAACGAGGTGTCGGGTGATAGGGCTAGACGAGCCCTATCCAAATATAAAATAATTTTGAAAATATATTGAAGGGTTGCAAGTTTATTAGCGAAAAACCTTAAAAATTTGTGAATTTTTTATCAAAAAAGTCCCTTTTTTGGTGTTTAATTCTCCCACGGAACGCCAGTGGGGGTTCAAAGTGCGGTGGTATGCAGGGGTGCGGGTGTCGGTGCAACTGCGGACAAGCTTCAGCCAGTAATCGACTCGGAACGCAAGGTAAGTATCCTCTAAAGGTACGTTTTTCGTAGCAATTTCGCAGAATTACTCAAAAAATAAAAATTTAGACAAAACTATACGTATGATAACCAAGAATTTGGTGTTTACGTATAGCTGTTGATGCCGCCGAAATATTAAAGTAATGAAAGTCGAGACAAGTAAGTAAACAAAAGATTTATAATGATTTTCTTCAAGAAAAACTTCGTAATTCCTCTAAGTGTCAATAAATGTAATTTAATTTAATTTAACAGTAATTTAAAAGAATTTCCTATATTATATATCACTAATTGCCTATTAGTGGCTACTGGTTGTCGTATAAAACGTTATTGTCAATGTTCGGAGTCAAAAAACTGAAAAAGCAATATACCAATATTACGCAATGTACTTAGGTATATCGATTCTCCTGCATAGACAGACTTGATAAAAGGAGCTTTCGGCAATTTTATTTAAATTTCTATTAGACGGATCCTAAGAAACGAGGTGTCGGGTGATAGGGCTAGACGAGCCCTATCCAAATATAAAATAATTTGAAAATATATTGAAGGGTTGCAAGTTTATTAGCGAAAAACCTAAAAATTTGTGAATTTTTTATCAAAAAAGTCCCTTTTTTGGTGTTAATTCTCCCACGGAACGCCAGTGGGGTTCAAAGTGCGGTGGTATGCAGGGGTGCGGGTGTCGGTGCAACTGCGGACAAGCTTCAGCCAGTAATCGACTCGGAACGCAAGGTAAGTATCCTCTAAAGGTACGTTTTCGTAGCAATTTCGCAGAATTACTCAAAAAATAAAAAATTTAGACAAAACTATACGTATGATAACCAAGAATTTGGTGTTTACGTATAGCTGTTGATGCCGCCGAAATATTAAAGTAATGAAAGTCGAGACAAGTAAGTAAACAAAAGATTTATAATGATTTTCTTCAAGAAAAACTTCGTAATTCCTCTAAGTGTCAATAAATGTAATTTAATTTAATTTAACAGTAATTTAAAAAGAATTTCCTATATTATATATCACTAATTGCCTATTAGTGGCTACTGGTGTCGTAATAAAACGTTTATTGTCAATGTTCGGAGTCAAAAAACTGAAAAAGCAATATACCAATATTACGCAATGTACTTAGGTATATCGATTCTCCTGCATAGACAGACTTGATAAAAGGAGCTTTCGGCAATTTTATTAAATTTCTATTAGACGGATCCTAAGAAACGAGGTGTCGGGTGATAGGGCTAGACGAGCCCTATCCAAATATAAAATAATTTTGAAAATATATTGAAGGGTTGCAAGTTTATTAGCGAAAAACCTTAAAAATTTGTGAATTTTTTATCAAAAAAGTCCCTTTTTTGGTGTTAATTCTCCCACGGAACGCAGTGGGGGTTCAAAGTGCGGTGGTATGCAGGGGTGCGGGTGTCGGTGCAACTGCGGACAAGCTTCAGCCAGTAATCGACTCGGAACGCAAGGTAAGTATCCTCTAAAGGTACGTTTTCGTAGCAATTTCGCAGAATTACTCAAAAAATAAAAAATTTAGACAAAACTATACGTATGATAACCAAGAATTTGGTGTTTACGTATAGCTGTTGATGCCGCCGAAATATTAAAGTAATGAAAGTCGAGACAAGTAAGTAAACAAAAGATTTATAATGATTTTCTTCAAGAAAAACTTCGTAATTCCTCTAAGTGTCAATAAATGTAATTTAATTTAATTTAACAGTAATTTAAAAAGAATTTCCTATATTATATATCACTAATTGCCTATTAGTGGCTACTGGTGTCGTAATAAAACGTTATTGTCAATGTTCGGAGTCAAAAAACTGAAAAAGCAATATACCAATATTACGCAATGTACTTAGGTATATCGATTCTCCTGCATAGACAGACTTGATAAAGGAGCTTTCGGCAATTTTATTTAAATTTCTATTAGACGGATCCTAAGAAACGAGGTGTCGGGTGATAGGGCTAGACGAGCCCTATCCAAATATAAAATAATTTTGAAAATATATTGAAGGGTTGCAAGTTTATTAGCGAAAAACCTTAAAAATTTGTGAATTTTTTATCAAAAAAGTCCCTTTTTTGGTGTTAATTCTCCCACGGAACGCCAGTGGGGGTTCAAAGTGCGGTGGTATGCAGGGGTGCGGGTGTCGGTGCAACTGCGGACAAGCTTCAGCCAGTAATCGACTCGGAACGCAAGGTAAGTATCCTCTAAAGGTACGTTTTCGTAGCAATTTCGCAGAATTACTCAAAAAATAAAAAATTTAGACAAAACTATACGTATGATAACCAAGAATTTGGTGTTTACGTATAGCTGTTGATGCCGCCGAAATATTAAAGTAATGAAAGTCGAGACAAGTAAGTAAACAAAAGATTTATAATGATTTTCTTCAAGAAAAACTTCGTAATTCCTCTAAGTGTCAATAAATGTAATTTAATTTAATTTAACAGTAATTTAAAAAGAATTTCCTATATTATATATCACTAATTGCCTATTAGTGGCTACTGGTGTCGTAAATAAAACGTTATTGTCAATGTTCGGAGTCAAAAACTGAAAAAGCAATATACCAATATTACGCAATGTACTTAGGTATATCGATTCTCCTGCATAGACAGACTTGATAAAAGGAGCTTTCGGCAATTTTATTTAAATTTCTATTAGACGGATCCTAAGAAACGAGGTGTCGGGTGATAGGGCTAGACGAGCCCTATCCAAATATAAAATAATTTGAAAATATATTGAAGGGTTGCAAGTTTATTAGCGAAAAACCTTAAAAATTTGTGAATTTTTTATCAAAAAGTCCCTTTTTTGGTGTTAATTCTCCCACGGAACGCCAGTGGGGGTTCAAAGTGCGGTGGTATGCAGGGGTGCGGGGTGTCGGTGCAACTGCGGACAAGCTTCAGCCAGTAATCGACTCGGAACGCAAGGTAAGTATCCTCTAAAGGTACGTTTTCGTAGCAATTTCGCAGAATTACTCAAAAAATAAAAAATTTAGACAAAACTATACGTATGATAACCAAGAATTTGGTGTTTACGTATAGCTGTTGATGCCGCCGAAATATTAAAGTAATGAAAGTCGAGACAAGTAAGTAAACAAAAGATTTATAATGATTTTCTTCAAGAAAAACTTCGTAATTCCTCTAAGTGTCAATAAATGTAATTTATTTAATTTAACAGTAATTTAAAAAGAATTTCCTATATTATATATCACTAATTGCCTATTAGTGGCTACTGGTGTCGTAATAAAACGTTATTGTCAATGTTCGGAGTCAAAAAACTGAAAAAGCAATATACCAATATTACGCAATGTACTTAGGTATATCGATTCTCCTGCATAGACAGACTTGATAAAAGGAGCTTTCGGCAATTTTATTTAAATTTCTATTAGACGGATCCTAAGAAACGAGGTGTCGGGTGATAGGGCTAGACGAGCCCTATCCAAATATAAAATAATTTTGAAAATATATTGAAGGGTTGCAAGTTTATTAGCGAAAAACCTTAAAAATTTGTGAATTTTTTATCAAAAAAGTCCCTTTTTTGGTGTTAATTCTCCCACGGAACGCCAGTGGGGGTTCAAAGTGCGGTGGGTATGCAGGGGTGCGGGTGTCGGTGCAACTGCGGACAAGCTTCAGCCAGTAATCGACTCGGAACGCAAGGTAAGTATCCTCTAAAGTACGTTTTCGTAGCAATTTCGCAGAATTACTCAAAAAATAAAAAATTTAGACAAAACTATACGTATGATAACCAAGAATTTGGTGTTTACGTATAGCTGTTGATGCCGCCGAAATATTAAAGTAATGAAAGTCGAGACAAGTAAGTAAACAAAAGATTTATAATGATTTTCTTCAAGAAAAACTTCGTAATTCCTCTAAGTGTCAATAAATGTAATTTAATTTAATTTAACAGTAATTTAAAAAGAATTTCCTATATTATATATCACTAATTGCCTATTAGTGGCTACTGGTGTCGTAATAAAACGTTATTGTCAATGTTCGGAGTCAAAAAACTGAAAAAGCAATATACCAATATTACGCAATGTACTTAGGTATATCGATTCTCCTGCATAGACAGACTTGATAAAAGGAGCTTTCGGCAATTTTATTTAAATTTCTATTAGACGGATCCTAAGAAACGAGGTGTCGGGTGATAGGGCTAGACGAGCCCTATCCAAATATAAAATAATTTTGAAAATATATTGAAGGGTTGCAAGTTTATTAGCGAAAAACCTTAAAAATTTGTGAATTTTTTATCAAAAAAGTCCCTTTTTTGGTGTTAATTCTCCCACGGAACGCCAGTGGGGGTTCAAAGTGCGGTGGTATGCAGGGGTGCGGGTGTCGGTGCAACTGCGGACAAGCTTCAGCCAGTAATCGACTCGGAACGCAAGGTAAGTATCCTCTAAAGGTACGTTTTCGTAGCAATTTCGCAGAATTACTCAAAAAATAAAAAATTTAGACAAAACTATACGTATGATAACCAAGAATTTGGTGTTTACGTATAGCTGTTGATGCCGCCGAAATATTAAAGTAATGAAAGTCGAGACAAGTAAGTAAACAAAAGATTTATAATGATTTTCTTCAAGAAAAACTTCGTAATTCCTCTAAGTGTCAATAAATGTAATTTAATTTAATTTAACAGTAATTTAAAAAGAATTTCCTATATTATATATCACTAATTGCCTATTAGTGGCTACTGGTGTCGTAATAAAACGTTATTGTCAATGTTCGGAGTCAAAAAACTGAAAAAGCAATATACCAATATTACGCAATGTACTTAGGTATATCGATTCTCCTGCATAGACAGACTTGATAAAAGGAGCTTTCGGCAATTTTATTAAATTTCTATTAGACGGATCCTAAGAAACGAGGTGTCGGGTGATAGGGCTAGACGAGCCCTATCCAAATATAAAA
The DNA here is from genome assembly GCA_963859945.1 of Euplagia quadripunctaria. Taxonomy (NCBI): domain Eukaryota; kingdom Metazoa; phylum Arthropoda; class Insecta; order Lepidoptera; family Erebidae; genus Euplagia; species Euplagia quadripunctaria. The sequence goes on along the minus strand of CAWLEN010000140.1, from coordinate 26,349 downwards.
TAATTTTGAAAATATATTGAAGGGTTGCAAGTTTATTAGCGAAAAACCTTAAAAATTTGTGAATTTTTTATCAAAAAAGTCCCTTTTTTGGTGTTAATTCTCCCACGGAACGCCAGTGGGGGTTCAAAGTGCGGTGGTATGCAGGGGTGCGGGTGTCGGTGCAACTGCGGACAAGCTTCAGCCAGTAATCGACTCGGAACGCAAGGTAAGTATCCTCTAAAGGTACGTTTTCGTAGCAATTTCGCAGAATTACTCAAAAGAATAAAAAATTTAGACAAAAACTATACGTATGATAACCAAGAATTTGGTGTTTACGTATAGCTGTTGATGCCGCCGAAATATTAAAGTAATGAAAGTCGAGACAAGTAAGTAAACAAAAGATTTATAATGATTTTCTTCAAGAAAAACTTCGTAATTCCTCTAAGTGTCAATAAATGTAATTTAATTTAATTTAACAGTAATTTAAAAAGAATTTCCTATATTATATATCACTAATTGCCTATTAGTGGCTACTGGTGTCGTAATAAAACGTTATTGTCAATGTTCGGAGTCAAAAAACTGAAAAAGCAATATACCAATATTACGCAATGTACTTAGGTATATCGATTCTCCTGCATAGACAGACTTGATAAAAGGAGCTTTCGGCAATTTTATTTAAATTTCTATTAGACGGATCCTAAGAAACGAGGTGTCGGGTGATAGGGCTAGACGAGCCCTATCCAAATATAAAATAATTTTGAAAATATATTGAAGGGTTGCAAGTTTATTAGCGAAAAACCTTAAAAATTTGTGAATTTTTTATCAAAAAAGTCCCTTTTTTGGTGTTAATTCTCCCACGGAACGCCAGTGGGGGTTCAAAGTGCGGTGGTATGCAGGGGTGCGGGTGTCGGTGCAACTGCGGACAAGCTTCAGCCAGTAATCGACTCGGAACGCAAGGTAAGTATCCTCTAAAGGTACGTTTTCGTAGCAATTTCGCAGAATTACTCAAAAAATAAAAATTTAGACAAAACTATACGTATGATAACCAAGAATTTGGTGTTTACGTATAGCTGTTGATGCCGCCGAAATATTAAAGTAATGAAAGTCGAGACAAGTAAGTAAACAAAAGATTTATAATGATTTTCTTCAAGAAAAACTTCGTAATTCCTCTAAGTGTCAATAAATGTAATTTAATTTAATTTAACAGTAATTTAAAAAGAATTTCCTATATTATATATCACTAATTGCCTATTAGTGGCTACTGGTGTCGTAATAAAACGTTATTGTCAATGTTCGGAGTCAAAAAACTGAAAAAGCAATATACCAATATTACGCAATGTACTTAGGTATATCGATTCTCCTGCATAGACAGACTTGATAAAAGGAGCTTTCGGCAATTTTATTTAAATTTCTATTAGACGGATCCTAAGAAACGAGGTGTCGGGTGATAGGGCTAGACGAGCCCTATCCAAATATAAAATAATTTTGAAAATATATTGAAGGGTTGCAAGTTTATTAGCGAAAAACCTTAAAAATTTGTGAATTTTTTATCAAAAAAGTCCCTTTTTTGGTGTTAATTCTCCCACGGAACGCCAGTGGGGGTTCAAAGTGCGGTGGTATGCAGGGGTGCGGGTGTCGGTGCAACTGCGGACAAGCTTCAGCCAGTAATCGACTCGGAACGCAAGGTAAGTATCCTCTAAAGGTACGTTTTCGTAGCAATTTCGCAGAATTACTCAAAAAATAAAAAATTTAGACAAAACTATACGTATGATAACCAAGAATTTGGTGTTTACGTATAGCTGTTGATGCCGCCGAAATATTAAAGTAATGAAAGTCGAGACAAGTAAGTAAACAAAAGATTTATAATGATTTTCTTCAAGAAAAACTTCGTAATTCCTCTAAGTGTCAATAAATGTAATTTAATTTAATTTAACAGTAATTTAAAAAGAATTTCCTATATTATATATCACTAATTGCCTATTAGTGGCTACTGGTGTCGTAATAAAACGTTATTGTCAATGTTCGGAGTCAAAAAACTGAAAAAGCAATATACCAATATTACGCAATGTACTTAGGTATATCGATTCTCCTGCATAGACAGACTTGATAAAAGGAGCTTTCGGCAATTTTATTTAAATTTCTATTAGACGGATCCTAAGAAACGAGGTGTCGGGTGATAGGGCTAGACGAGCCCTATCCAAATATAAAATAATTTTGAAAATATATTGAAGGGTTGCAAGTTTATTAGCGAAAAACCTTAAAAATTTGTGAATTTTTTATCAAAAAAGTCCCTTTTTTGGTGTTAATTCTCCCACGGAACGCCAGTGGGGGTTTCAAAGTGCGGTGGTATGCAGGGGTGCGGGTGTCGGTGCAACTGCGGACAAGCTTCAGCCAGTAATCGACTCGGAACGCAAGGTAAGTATCCTCTAAAGGTACGTTTTCGTAGCAATTTCGCAGAATTACTCAAAAAATAAAAAATTTAGACAAAACTATACGTATGATAACCAAGAATTTGGTGTTTACGTATAGCTGTTGATGCCGCCGAAATATTAAAGTAATGAAAGTCGAGACAAGTAAGTAAACAAAAGATTTATAATGATTTTCTTCAAGAAAAACTTCGTAATTCCTCTAAGTGTCAATAAATGTAATTTAATTTAATTTAACAGTAATTTAAAAAGAATTTCCTATATTATATATCACTAATTGCCTATTAGTGGCTACTGGTGTCGTAATAAAACGTTATTGTCAATGTTCGGAGTCAAAAAACTGAAAAAGCAATATACCAATATTACGCAATGTACTTAGGTATATCGATTCTCCTGCATAGACAGACTTGATAAAAGGAGCTTTCGGCAATTTTATTTAAATTTCTATTAGACGGATCCTAAGAAACGAGGTGTCGGGTGATAGGGCTAGACGAGCCCTATCCAAATATAAAATAATTTTGAAAATATATTGAAGGGTTGCAAGTTTATTAGCGAAAAACCTTAAAAATTTGTGAATTTTTTATCAAAAAAGTCCCTTTTTTGGTGTTAATTCTCCCACGGAACGCCAGTGGGGGTTCAAAGTGCGGTGGTATGCAGGGGTGCGGGTGTCGGTGCAACTGCGGACAAGCTTCAGCCAGTAATCGACTCGGAACGCAAGGTAAGTATCCTCTAAAGGTACGTTTTCGTAGCAATTTCGCAGAATTACTCAAAAAATAAAAAATTTAGACAAAACTATACGTATGATAACCAAGAATTTGGTGTTTACGTATAGCTGTTGATGCCGCCGAAATATTAAAGTAATGAAAGTCGAGACAAGTAAGTAAACAAAAGATTTATAATGATTTTCTTCAAGAAAAACTTCGTAATTCCTCTAAGTGTCAATAAATGTAATTTAATTTAATTTAACAGTAATTTAAAAAGAATTTCCTATATTATATATCACTAATTGCCTATTAGTGGCTACTGGTGTCGTAATAAAACGTTATTGTCAATGTTCGGAGTCAAAAAACTGAAAAAGCAATATACCAATATTACGCAATGTACTTAGGTATATCGATTCTCCTGCATAGACAGACTTGATAAAAGGAGCTTTCGGCAATTTTATTTAAATTTCTATTAGACGGATCCTAAGAAACGAGGTGTCGGGTGATAGGGCTAGACGAGCCCTATCCAAATATAAAATAATTTTGAAAATATATTGAAGGGTTGCAAGTTTATTAGCGAAAAACCTTAAAAATTTGTGAATTTTTTATCAAAAAAGTCCCTTTTTTGGTGTTAATTCTCCCACGGAACGCCAGTGGGGGTTCAAAGTGCGGTGGTATGCAGGGGTGCGGGTGTCGGTGCAACTGCGGACAAGCTTCAGCCAGTAATCGACTCGGAACGCAAGGTAAGTATCCTCTAAAGGTACGTTTTCGTAGCAATTTCGCAGAATTACTCAAAAAATAAAAAATTTAGACAAAACTATACGTATGATAACCAAGAATTTGGTGTTTACGTATAGCTGTTGATGCCGCCGAAATATTAAAGTAATGAAAGTCGAGACAAGTAAGTAAACAAAAGATTTATAATGATTTTCTTCAAGAAAAACTTCGTAATTCCTCTAAGTGTCAATAAATGTAATTTAATTTAATTTAACAGTAATTTAAAAAGAATTTCCTATATTATATATCACTAATTGCCTATTAGTGGCTACTGGTGTCGTAATAAAACGTTATTGTCAATGTTCGGAGTCAAAAAACTGAAAAAGCAATATACCAATATTACGCAATGTACTTAGGTATATCGATTCTCCTGCATAGACAGACTTGATAAAAGGAGCTTTCGGCAATTTTATTTAAATTTCTATTAGACGGATCCTAAGAAACGAGGTGTCGGGTGATAGGGCTAGACGAGCCCTATCCAAATATAAAATAATTTTGAAAATATATTGAAGGGTTGCAAGTTTATTAGCGAAAAACCTTAAAAATTTGTGAATTTTTTATCAAAAAAGTCCCTTTTTTGGTGTTAATTCTCCCACGGAACGCCAGTGGGGGTTCAAAGTGCGGTGGTATGCAGGGGTGCGGGTGTCGGTGCAACTGCGGACAAGCTTCAGCCAGTAATCGACTCGGAACGCAAGGTAAGTATCCTCTAAAGGTACGTTTTCGTAGCAATTTCGCAGAATTACTCAAAAAATAAAAAATTTAGACAAAACTATACGTATGATAACCAAGAATTTGGTGTTTACGTATAGCTGTTGATGCCGCCGAAATATTAAAGTAATGAAAGTCGAGACAAGTAAGTAAACAAAAGATTTATAATGATTTTCTTCAAGAAAAACTTCGTAATTCCTCTAAGTGTCAATAAATGTAATTTAATTTAATTTAACAGTAATTTAAAAAGAATTTCCTATATTATATATCACTAATTGCCTATTAGTGGCTACTGGTGTCGTAATAAAACGTTATTGTCAATGTTCGGAGTCAAAAAACTGAAAAAGCAATATACCAATATTACGCAATGTACTTAGGTATATCGATTCTCCTGCATAGACAGACTTGATAAAAGGAGCTTTCGGCAATTTTATTTAAATTTCTATTAGACGGATCCTAAGAAACGAGGTGTCGGGTGATAGGGCTAGACGAGCCCTATCCAAATATAAAATAATTTTGAAAATATATTGAAGGGTTGCAAGTTTATTAGCGAAAAACCTTAAAAATTTGTGAATTTTTTATCAAAAAAGTCCCTTTTTTGGTGTTAATTCTCCCACGGAACGCCAGTGGGGGTTCAAAGTGCGGTGGTATGCAGGGGTGCGGGTGTCGGTGCAACTGCGGACAAGCTTCAGCCAGTAATCGACTCGGAACGCAAGGTAAGTATCCTCTAAAGGTACGTTTTCGTAGCAATTTCGCAGAATTACTCAAAAAATAAAAAATTTAGACAAAACTATACGTATGATAACCAAGAATTTGGTGTTTACGTATAGCTGTTGATGCCGCCGAAATATTAAAGTAATGAAAGTCGAGACAAGTAAGTAAACAAAAGATTTATAATGATTTTCTTCAAGAAAAACTTCGTAATTCCTCTAAGTGTCAATAAATGTAATTTAATTTAATTTAACAGTAATTTAAAAAGAATTTCCTATATTATATATCACTAATTGCCTATTAGTGGCTACTGGTGTCGTAATAAAACGTTATTGTCAATGTTCGGAGTCAAAAAACTGAAAAAGCAATATACCAATATTACGCAATGTACTTAGGTATATCGATTCTCCTGCATAGACAGACTTGATAAAAGGAGCTTTCGGCAATTTTATTTAAATTTCTATTAGACGGATCCTAAGAAACGAGGTGTCGGGTGATAGGGCTAGACGAGCCCTATCCAAATATAAAATAATTTTGAAAATATATTGAAGGGTTGCAAGTTTATTAGCGAAAAACCTTAAAAATTTGTGAATTTTTTATCAAAAAAGTCCCTTTTTTGGTGTTAATTCTCCCACGGAACGCCAGTGGGGGTTCAAAGTGCGGTGGTATGCAGGGGTGCGGGTGTCGGTGCAACTGCGGACAAGCTTCAGCCAGTAATCGACTCGGAACGCAAGGTAAGTATCCTCTAAAGGTACTTTCGCAGAATTACTCAAAAAATAAAAAATTTAGACAAAACTATACGTATGATAACCAAGAATTTGGTGTTTACGTATAGCTGTTGATGCCGCCGAAATATTAAAGTAATGAAAGTCGAGACAAGTAAGTAAACAAAAGATTTATAATGATTTTCTTCAAGAAAAACTTCGTAATTCCTCTAAGTGTCAATAAATGTAATTTAATTTAATTTAACAGTAATTTAAAAAGAATTTCCTATATTATATATCACTAATTGCCTATTAGTGGCTACTGGTGTCGTAATAAAACGTTATTGTCAATGTTCGGAGTCAAAAAACTGAAAAAGCAATATACCAATATTACGCAATGTACTTAGGTATATCGATTCTCCTGCATAGACAGACTTGATAAAAGGAGCTTTCGGCAATTTTTTAAATTTCTATTAGACGAATCCTAAGAAACGAGGTGTCGGGTGATAGGGCTAGACGAGCCCTATCCAAATATAAAATAATTTTGAAAATATATTGAAGGGTTGCAAGTTTATTAGCGAAAAACCTTAAAAATTTGTGAATTTTTTATCAAAAAAGTCCCTTTTTTGGTGTTAATTCTCCCACGGAACGCCAGTGGGGGTTCAAAGTGCGGTGGTATGCAGGGGTGCGGGTGTCGGTGCAACTGCGGACAAGCTTCAGCCAGTAATCGACTCGGAACGCAAGGTAAGTATCCTCTAAAGGTACGTTTTCGTAGCAATTTCGCAGAATTACTCAAAAAATAAAAAATTTAGACAAAACTATACGTATGATAACCAAGAATTTGGTGTTTACGTATAGCTGTTGATGCCGCCGAAATATTAAAGTAATGAAAGTCGAGACAAGTAAGTAAACAAAAGATTTATAATGATTTTCTTCAAGAAAAACTTCGTAATTCCTCTAAGTGTCAATAAATGTAATTTAATTTAATTTAACAGTAATTTAAAAAGAATTTCCTATATTATATATCACTAATTGCCTATTAGTGGCTACTGGTGTCGTAATAAAACGTTATTGTCAATGTTCGGAGTCAAAAAACTGAAAAAGCAATATACCAATATTACGCAATGTACTTAGGTATATCGATTCTCCTGCATAGACAGACTTGATAAAAGGAGCTTTCGGCAATTTTTTAAATTTCTATTAGACGAATCCTAAGAAACGAGGTGTCGGGTGATAGGGCTAGACGAGCCCTATCCAAATATAAAATAATTTTGAAAATATATTGAAGGGTTGCAAGTTTATTAGCGAAAAACCTTAAAAATTTGTGAATTTTTTATCAAAAAAGTCCCTTTTTTGGTGTTAATTCTCCCACGGAACGCCAGTGGGGGTTCAAAGTGCGGTGGTATGCAGGGGTGCGGGTGTCGGTGCAACTGCGGACAAGCTTCAGCCAGTAATCGACTCGGAACGCAAGGTAAGTATCCTCTAAAGGTACGTTTTCGTAGCAATTTCGCAGAATTACTCAAAAAATAAAAAATTTAGACAAAACTATACGTATGATAACCAAGAATTTGGTGTTTACGTATAGCTGTTGATGCCGCCGAAATATTAAAGTAATGAAAGTCGAGACAAGTAAGTAAACAAAAGATTTATAATGATTTTCTTCAAGAAAAACTTCGTAATTCCTCTAAGTGTCAATAAATGTAATTTAATTTAATTTAACAGTAATTTAAAAAGAATTTCCTATATTATATATCACTAATTGCCTATTAGTGGCTACTGGTGTCGTAATAAAACGTTATTGTCAATGTTCGGAGTCAAAAAACTGAAAAAGCAATATACCAATATTACGCAATGTACTTAGGTATATCGATTCTCCTGCATAGACAGACTTGATAAAAGGAGCTTTCGGCAATTTTTTAAATTTCTATTAGACGAATCCTAAGAAACGAGGTGTCGGGTGATAGGGCTAGACGAGCCCTATCCAAATATAAAATAATTTTGAAAATATATTGAAGGGTTGCAAGTTTATTAGCGAAAAACCTTAAAAATTTGTGAATTTTTTATCAAAAAAGTCCCTTTTTTGGTGTTAATTCTCCCACGGAACGCCAGTGGGGGTTCAAAGTGCGGTGGTATGCAGGGGTGCGGGTGTCGGTGCAACTGCGGACAAGCTTCAGCCAGTAATCGACTCGGAACGCAAGGTAAGTATCCTCTAAAGGTACGTTTTCGTAGCAATTTCGCAGAATTACTCAAAAAATAAAAAATTTAGACAAAACTATACGTATGATAACCAAGAATTTGGTGTTTACGTATAGCTGTTGATGCCGCCGAAATATTAAAGTAATGAAAGTCGAGACAAGTAAGTAAACAAAAGATTTATAATGATTTTCTTCAAGAAAAACTTCGTAATTCCTCTAAGTGTCAATAAATGTAATTTAATTTAATTTAACAGTAATTTAAAAAGAATTTCCTATATTATATATCACTAATTGCCTATTAGTGGCTACTGGTGTCGTAATAAAACGTTATTGTCAATGTTCGGAGTCAAAAAACTGAAAAAGCAATATACCAATATTACGCAATGTACTTAGGTATATCGATTCTCCTGCATAGACAGACTTGATAAAAGGAGCTTTCGGCAATTTTTTAAATTTCTATTAGACGAATCCTAAGAAACGAGGTGTCGGGTGATAGGGCTAGACGAGCCCTATCCAAATATAAAATAATTTTGAAAATATATTGAAGGGTTGCAAGTTTATTAGCGAAAAACCTTAAAAATTTGTGAATTTTTTATCAAAAAAGTCCCTTTTTTGGTGTTAATTCTCCCACGGAACGCCAGTGGGGGTTCAAAGTGCGGTGGTATGCAGGGGTGCGGGTGTCGGTGCAACTGCGGACAAGCTTCAGCCAGTAATCGACTCGGAACGCAAGGTAAGTATCCTCTAAAGGTACGTTTTCGTAGCAATTTCGCAGAATTACTCAAAAAATAAAAAATTTAGACAAAACTATACGTATGATAACCAAGAATTTGGTGTTTACGTATAGCTGTTGATGCCGCCGAAATATTAAAGTAATGAAAGTCGAGACAAGTAAGTAAACAAAAGATTTATAATGATTTTCTTCAAGAAAAACTTCGTAATTCCTCTAAGTGTCAATAAATGTAATTTAATTTAATTTAACAGTAATTTAAAAAGAATTTCCTATATTATATATCACTAATTGCCTATTAGTGGCTACTGGTGTCGTAATAAAACGTTATTGTCAATGTTCGGAGTCAAAAAACTGAAAAAGCAATATACCAATATTACGCAATGTACTTAGGTATATCGATTCTCCTGCATAGACAGACTTGATAAAAGGAGCTTTCGGCAATTTTTTAAATTTCTATTAGACGAATCCTAAGAAACGAGGTGTCGGGTGATAGGGCTAGACGAGCCCTATCCAAATATAAAATAATTTTGAAAATATATTGAAGGGTTGCAAGTTTATTAGCGAAAAACCTTAAAAATTTGTGAATTTTTTATCAAAAAAGTCCCTTTTTTGGTGTTAATTCTCCCACGGAACGCCAGTGGGGGTTCAAAGTGCGGTGGTATGCAGGGGTGCGGGTGTCGGTGCAACTGCGGACAAGCTTCAGCCAGTAATCGACTCGGAACGCAAGGTAAGTATCCTCTAAAGGTACGTTTTCGTAGCAATTTCGCAGAATTACTCAAAAAATAAAAAATTTAGACAAAACTATACGTATGATAACCAAGAATTTGGTGTTTACGTATAGCTGTTGATGCCGCCGAAATATTAAAGTAATGAAAGTCGAGACAAGTAAGTAAACAAAAGATTTATAATGATTTTCTTCAAGAAAAACTTCGTAATTCCTCTAAGTGTCAATAAATGTAATTTAATTTAATTTAACAGTAATTTAAAAAGAATTTCCTATATTATATATCACTAATTGCCTATTAGTGGCTACTGGTGTCGTAATAAAACGTTATTGTCAATGTTCGGAGTCAAAAAACTGAAAAAGCAATATACCAATATTACGCAATGTACTTAGGTATATCGATTCTCCTGCATAGACAGACTTGATAAAAGGAGCTTTCGGCAATTTTTTAAATTTCTATTAGACGAATCCTAAGAAACGAGGTGTCGGGTGATAGGGCTAGACGAGCCCTATCCAAATATAAAATAATTTTGAAAATATATTGAAGGGTTGCAAGTTTATTAGCGAAAAACCTTAAAAATTTGTGAATTTTTTATCAAAAAAGTCCCTTTTTTGGTGTTAATTCTCCCACGGAACGCCAGTGGGGGTTCAAAGTGCGGTGGTATGCAGGGGTGCGGGTGTCGGTGCAACTGCGGACAAGCTTCAGCCAGTAATCGACTCGGAACGCAAGGTAAGTATCCTCTAAAGGTACGTTTTCGTAGCAATTTCGCAGAATTACTCAAAAAATAAAAAATTTAGACAAAACTATACGTATGATAACCAAGAATTTGGTGTTTACGTATAGCTGTTGATGCCGCCGAAATATTAAAGTAATGAAAGTCCGAGACAAGTAAGTAAACAAAAGATTTATAATGATTTTCTTCAAGAAAAACTTCGTAATTCCTCTAAGTGTCAATAAATGTAATTTAATTTAATTTAACAGTAATTTAAAAAGAATTTCCTATATTATATATCACTAATTGCCTATTAAGTGGCTACTGGTGTCGTAATAAAACGTTATTGTCAATGTTCGGAGTCAAAAAACTGAAAAAGCAATATACCAATATTACGCAATGTACTTAGGTATATCGATTCTCCTGCATAGACAGACTTGATAAAAGGAGCTTTCGGCAATTTTTTAAATTTCTATTAGACGAATCCTAAGAAACGAGGTGTCGGGTGATAGGGCTAGACGAGCCCTATCCAAATATAAAATAATTTTTGAAAATATATTGAAGGGTTTGCAAGTTTATTAGCGAAAAACCTTAAAAATTTGTGAATTTTTTATCAAAAAAGTCCCTTTTTTGGTGTTAATTCTCCCACGGAACGCCAGTGGGGGTTCAAAGTGCGGTGGTATGCAGGGGGTGGCGGGTGTCGGTGCAACTGCGGACAAGCTTCAGCCAGTATCGACTCGGAACGCAAGGTAAAGTATCCTCTAAAGGTACGTTTTCGTAGCAATTTCGCAGAATTACTCAAAAAATAAAAAATTTAGACAAAAACTATACGTATGATAACCAAGAATTTGGTGTTTACGTATAGCTGTTGATGCCGCCGAAATATTAAAGTAATGAAAGTCGAGACAAGTAAGTAAACAAAAGATTTATAATGATTTTCTTCAAGAAAAACTTCGTAATTCCTCTAAGTGTCAATAAATGTAATTTAATTTAATTTAACAGTAATTTAAAAAGAATTTCCTATATTATATATCACTAATTGCCTATTAGTGGCTACTGGTGTCGTAATAAAACGTTATTGTCAATGTTCGGAGTCAAAAAACTGAAAAAGCAATATACCAATATTACGCAATGTACTTAGGTATATCGATTCTCCTGCATAGACAGACTTGATAAAAGGAGCTTTCGGCAATTTTTTAAATTTCTATTAGACGAATCCTAAGAAACGAGGTGTCGGGTGATAGGGCTAGACGAGCCCTATCCAAATATAAAATAATTTTGAAAATATATTGAAGGGTTGCAAGTTTATTAGCGAAAAACCTTAAAAATTTGTGAATTTTTTATCAAAAAAGTCCCTTTTTTGGTGTTAATTCTCCCACGGAACGCCAGTGGGGGTTCAAAGTGCGGTGGTATGCAGGGGTGCGGGGGGTGTCGGTTGCAACTGCGGACAAGCTTCAGCCAGTAATCGACTCGGAAACGCAAGGTAAGTATCCTCTAAAGGTACGTTTTCGTAGCAATTTCGCAGAATTACTCAAAAAATAAAAAATTTAGACAAAACTATACGTATGATAACCAAGAATTTGGTGTTTACGTATAGCTGTTGATGCCGCCGAAATATTAAAGTAATGAAAGTCGAGACAAGTAAGTAAACAAAAGATTTATAATGATTTTCTTCAAGAAAAACTTCGTAATTCCTCTAAGTGTCAATAAATGTAATTTAATTTAATTTAACAGTAATTTAAAAAGAATTTCCTATATTATATATCACTAATTGCCTATTAGTGGCTACTGGTGTCGTAATAAAACGTTATTGTCAATGTTCGGAGTCAAAAAACTGAAAAAGCAATATACCAATATTACGCAATGTTACTTAGGTATATCGATTCTCCTGCATAGACAGACTTGATAAAAGGAGCTTTCGGCAATTTTTTAAATTTCTATTAGACGAATCCTAAGAAACGACGGTGTCGGGTGATAGGGCTAGACGAGCCCTATCCAAATATAAAATAATTTTGAAAATATATTGAAGGGTTTGCAAGTTTATTAGCGAAAAACCTTAAAAATTTTGTGAATTTTTTATCAAAAAAGTCCTTTTTTGGTGTTAATTCTCCCACGGAACGCCAGTGGGGGTTCAAAGTGCGGGTGGTATGCAGGGGTGCGGGGTGTCGGGTGCAACTGCGGACAAGCTTCAGCCAGTAATCGACTCGGAACGCAAGGTAAGTATCCTCTAAAGGTACGTTTTTCGTAGCAATTTCGCAGAATTACTCAAAAAATAAAAAATTTAGACAAAACTATACGTATGATAACCAAGAATTTGGTGTTTACGTATAGCTGTTGATGCCGCCGAAATATTAAAGTAATGAAAGTCGAGACAAGTAAGGAAACAAAAGATTTATAATGATTTTCTTCAAGAAAAACTTCGTAATTCCTCTAAGTGTCAATAAATGTAATTTAATTTAATTTAACAGTAGATTTAAAAAGAATTTCCTATATTATATATCACTAATTGCCTATTAGTGGCTACTGGTGTCGTAATAAAACGTTATTGTCAATGTTCGAGTCAAAAAACTGAAAAAGCAATATACCAATGATTACGCAATGTACTTAGGTATATCGATTCTCCTGCATAGACAGACTTGATAAAAGGAGCTTTCGGCAATTTTTTAAATTTCTATTAGACGAATCCTAAGAAACGAGGTGTCGGGTGATAGGGCTAGACGAGCCCTATCCAAATATAAAATAATTTTGAAATATATTGAAGGGTTTGCTTAAAAATTTGTGAATTTTTTATCAAAAAAGTCCCTTTTTTGGTGTTAATTCTCCCACGGAACGCCAGTGGGGGTTCAAAGTGCGGTGGTATGCAGGGGTGCGGGTGTCGGTGCAACTGCGGACAAGCTTCAGCCAGTAATCGACTCGGAACGCAAGGTAAGTATCCTCTAAAGGTACGTTTTCGTAGCAATTTCGCAGAATTACTCAAAAAATAAAAAATTTAGACAAAACTATACGTATGATAACCAAGAATTTGGTGTTTACGTATAGCTGTTGATGCCGCCGAAATATTAAAGTAATGAAAGTCGAGACAAGTAAGTAAACAAAAGATTTATAATGATTTTCTTCAAGAAAAACTTCGTAATTCCTCTAAGTGTCAATAAATGTAATTTAATTTAATTTAACAGTAATTTAAAAAGAATTTCCTATATTATATATCACTAATTGCCTATTAGTGGCTACTGGTGTCGTAATAAAACGTTATTGTCAATGTTCGGAGTCAAAAAACTGAAAAAGCAATATACCAATATTACGCAATGTACTTAGGTATATCGATTCTCCTGCATAGACAGACTTGATAAAAGGAGCTTTCGGCAATTTTTTAAATTTCTATTAGACGAATCCTAAGAAACGAGGTGTCGGGTGATAGGGCTAGACGAGCCCTATCCAAATATAAAATAATTTTGAAAATATATTGAAGGGTTGCAAGTTTATTAGCGAAAAACCTTAAAAATTTGTGAATTTTTTATCAAAAAAGTCCCTTTTTTGGTGTTAATTCTCCCACGGAACGCCAGTGGGGGTTCAAAGTGCGGTGGTATGCAGGGGTGCGGGTGTCGGTGCAACTGCGGACAAGCTTCAGCCAGTAATCGACTCGGAACGCAAGGTAAGTATCCTCTAAAGGTACGTTTTCGTAGCAATTTCGCAGAATTACTCAAAAAATAAAAAATTTAGACAAAACTATACGTATGATAACCAAGAATTTGGTGTTTACGTATAGCTGTTGATGCCGCCGAAATATTAAAGTAATGAAAGTCGAGACAAGTAAGTAAACAAAAGATTTATAATGATTTTCTTCAAGAAAAACTTCGTAATTCCTCTAAGTGTCAATAAATGTAATTTAATTTAATTTAACAGTAATTTAAAAAGAATTTCCTATATTATATATCACTAATTGCCTATTAGTGGCTACTGGTGTCGTAATAAAACGTTATTGTCAATGTTCGGAGTCAAAAAACTGAAAAAGCAATATACCAATATTACGCAATGTACTTAGGTATATCGATTCTCCTGCATAGACAGACTTGATAAAAGGAGCTTTCGGCAATTTTTTAAATTTCTATTAGACGAATCCTAAGAAACGAGGTGTCGGGTGATAGGGCTAGACGAGCCCTATCCAAATATAAAATAATTTTGAAAATATATTGAAGGGTTGCAAGTTTATTAGCGAAAAACCTTAAAAATTTGTGAATTTTTTATCAAAAAAGTCCCTTTTTTGGTGTTAATTCTCCCACGGAACGCCAGTGGGGGTTCAAAGTGCGGTGGTATGCAGGGGTGCGGGTGTCGGTGCAACTGCGGACAAGCTTCAGCCAGTAATCGACTCGGAACGCAAGGTAAGTATCCTCTAAAGGTACGTTTTCGTAGCAATTTCGCAGAATTACTCAAAAAATAAAAAATTTAGACAAAACTATACGTATGATAACCAAGAATTTGGTGTTTACGTATAGCTGTTGATGCCGCCGAAATATTAAAGTAATGAAAGTCGAGACAAGTAAGTAAACAAAAGATTTATAATGATTTTCTTCAAGAAAAACTTCGTAATTCCTCTAAGTGTCAATAAATGTAATTTAATTTAATTTAACAGTAATTTAAAAAGAATTTCCTATATTATATATCACTAATTGCCTATTAGTGGCTACTGGTGTCGTAATAAAACGTTATTGTCAATGTTCGGAGTCAAAAAACTGAAAAAGCAATATACCAATATTACGCAATGTACTTAGGTATATCGATTCTCCTGCATAGACAGACTTGATAAAAGGAGCTTTCGGCAATTTTATTTAAATTTCTATTAGACGGATCCTAAGAAACGAGGTGTCGGGTGATAGGGCTAGACGAGCCCTATCCAAATATAAAATAATTTTGAAAATATATTGAAGGGTTGCAAGTTTATTAGCGAAAAACCTTAAAAATTTGTGAATTTTTTATCAAAAAAGTCCCTTTTTTGGTGTTAATTCTCCCACAGAACGCCAGTGGGGGTTCAAAGTGCGGTGGTATGCAGGGGTGCGGGTGTCGGTGCAACTGCGGACAAGCTTCAGCCAGTAATCGACTCGGAACGCAAGGTAAGTATCCTCTAAAGGTACGTTTTCGTAGCAATTTCGCAGAATTACTCAAAAAATAAAAAATTTAGACAAAACTATACGTATGATAACCAAGAATTTGGTGTTTACGTATAGCTGTTGATGCCGCCGAAATATTAAAGTAATGAAAGTCGAGACAAGTAAGTAAACAAAAGATTTATAATGATTTTCTTCAAGAAAAACTTCGTAATTCCTCTAAGTGTCAATAAATGTAATTTAATTTAATTTAACAGTAATTTAAAAAGAATTTCCTATATTATATATCACTAATTGCCTATTAGTGGCTACTGGTGTCGTAATAAAACGTTATTGTCAATGTTCGGAGTCAAAAAACTGAAAAAGCAATATACCAATATTACGCAATGTACTTAGGTATATCGATTCTCCTGCATAGACAGACTTGATAAAAGGAGCTTTCGGCAATTTTATTTAAATTTCTATTAGACGGATCCTAAGAAACGAGGTGTCGGGTGATAGGGCTAGACGAGCCCTATCCAAATATAAAATAATTTTGAAAATATATTGAAGGGTTGCAAGTTTATTAGCGAAAAACCTTAAAAATTTGTGAATTTTTTATCAAAAAAGTCCCTTTTTTGGTGTTAATTCTCCCACGGAACGCCAGTGGGGGTTCAAAGTGCGGTGGTATGCAGGGGTGCGGGTGTCGGTGCAACTGCGGACAAGCTTCAGCCAGTAATCGACTCGGAACGCAAGGTAAGTATCCTCTAAAGGTACGTTTTCGTAGCAATTTCGCAGAATTACTCAAAAAATAAAAAATTTAGACAAAACTATACGTATGATAACCAAGAATTTGGTGTTTACGTATAGCTGTTGATGCCGCCGAAATATTAAAGTAATGAAAGTCGAGACAAGTAAGTAAACAAAAGATTTATAATGATTTTCTTCAAGAAAAACTTCGTAATTCCTCTAAGTGTCAATAAATGTAATTTAATTTAATTTAACAGTAATTTAAAAAGAATTTCCTATATTATATATCACTAATTGCCTATTAGTGGCTACTGGTGTCGTAATAAAACGTTATTGTCAATGTTCGGAGTCAAAAAACTGAAAAAGCAATATACCAATATTACGCAATGTACTTAGGTATATCGATTCTCCTGCATAGACAGACTTGATAAAAGGAGCTTTCGGCAATTTTATTTAAATTTCTATTAGACGGATCCTAAGAAACGAGGTGTCGGGTGATAGGGCTAGACGAGCCCTATCCAAATATAAAATAATTTTGAAAATATATTGAAGGGTTGCAAGTTTATTAGCGAAAAACCTTAAAAATTTGTGAATTTTTTATCAAAAAAGTCCCTTTTTTGGTGTTAATTCTCCCACGGAACGCCAGTGGGGGTTCAAAGTGCGGTGGTATGCAGGGGTGCGGGTGTCGGTGCAACTGCGGACAAGCTTCAGCCAGTAATCGACTCGGAACGCAAGGTAAGTATCCTCTAAAGGTACGTTTTCGTAGCAATTTCGCAGAATTACTCAAAAAATAAAAAATTTAGACAAAACTATACGTATGATAACCAAGAATTTGGTGTTTACGTATAGCTGTTGATGCCGCCGAAATATTAAAGTAATGAAAGTCGAGACAAGTAAGTAAACAAAAGATTTATAATGATTTTCTTCAAGAAAAACTTCGTAATTCCTCTAAGTGTCAATAAATGTAATTTAATTTAATTTAACAGTAATTTAAAAAGAATTTCCTATATTATATATCACTAATTGCCTATTAGTGGCTACTGGTGTCGTAATAAAACGTTATTGTCAATGTTCGGAGTCAAAAAACTGAAAAAGCAATATACCAATATTACGCAATGTACTTAGGTATATCGATTCTCCTGCATAGACAGACTTGATAAAAGGAGCTTTCGGCAATTTTATTTAAATTTCTATTAGACGGATCCTAAGAAACGAGGTGTCGGGTGATAGGGCTAGACGAGCCCTATCCAAATATAAAATAATTTTGAAAATATATTGAAGGGTTGCAAGTTTATTAGCGAAAAACCTTAAAAATTTGTGAATTTTTTATCAAAAAAGTCCCTTTTTTGGTGTTAATTCTCCCACGGAACGCCAGTGGGGGTTCAAAGTGCGGTGGTATGCAGGGGTGCGGGTGTCGGTGCAACTGCGGACAAGCTTCAGCCAGTAATCGACTCGGAACGCAAGGTAAGTATCCTCTAAAGGTACGTTTTCGTAGCAATTTCGCAGAATTACTCAAAAAATAAAAAATTTAGACAAAACTATACGTATGATAACCAAGAATTTGGTGTTTACGTATAGCTGTTGATGCCGCCGAAATATTAAAGTAATGAAAGTCGAGACAAGTAAGTAAACAAAAGATTTATAATGATTTTCTTCAAGAAAAACTTCGTAATTCCTCTAAGTGTCAATAAATGTAATTTAATTTAATTTAACAGTAATTTAAAAAGAATTTCCTATATTATATATCACTAATTGCCTATTAGTGGCTACTGGTGTCGTAATAAAACGTTATTGTCAATGTTCGGAGTCAAAAAACTGAAAAAGCAATATACCAATATTACGCAATGTACTTAGGTATATCGATTCTCCTGCATAGACAGACTTGATAAAAGGAGCTTTCGGCAATTTTATTAAATTTCTATTAGACGGATCCTAAGAAACGAGGTGTCGGGTGATAGGGCTAGACGAGCCCTATCCAAATATAAAATAATTTTGAAAATATATTGAAGGGTTGCAAGTTTATTAGCGAAAAACCTTAAAAATTTGTGAATTTTTTATCAAAAAAGTCCCTTTTTTGGTGTTAATTCTCCCACGGAACGCCAGTGGGGGTTCAAAGTGCGGTGGTATGCAGGGGTGCGGGTGTCGGTGCAACTGCGGACAAGCTTCAGCCAGTAATCGACTCGGAACGCAAGGTAAGTATCCTCTAAAGGTACGTTTTCGTAGCAATTTCGCAGAATTACTCAAAAAATAAAAAATTTAGACAAAACTATACGTATGATAACCAAGAATTTGGTGTTTACGTATAGCTGTTGATGCCGCCGAAATATTAAAGTAATGAAAGTCGAGACAAGTAAGTAAACAAAAGATTTATAATGATTTTCTTCAAGAAAAACTTCGTAATTCCTCTAAGTGTCAATAAATGTAATTTAATTTAATTTAACAGTAATTTAAAAAGAATTTCCTATATTATATATCACTAATTGCCTATTAGTGGCTACTGGTGTCGTAATAAAACGTTATTGTCAATGTTCGGAGTCAAAAAACTGAAAAAGCAATATACCAATATTACGCAATGTACTTAGGTATATCGATTCTCCTGCATAGACAGACTTGATAAAAGGAGCTTTCGGCAATTTTATTTAAATTTCTATTAGACGGATCCTAAGAAACGAGGTGTCGGGTGATAGGGCTAGACGAGCCCTATCCAAATATAAAATAATTTTGAAAATATATTGAAGGGTTGCAAGTTTATTAGCGAAAAACCTTAAAAATTTGTGAATTTTTTATCAAAAAAGTCCCTTTTTTGGTGTTAATTCTCCCACGGAACGCCAGTGGGGGTTCAAAGTGCGGTGGTATGCAGGGGTGCGGGTGTCGGTGCAACTGCGGACAAGCTTCAGCCAGTAATCGACTCGGAACGCAAGGTAAGTATCCTCTAAAGGTACGTTTTCGTAGCAATTTCGCAGAATTACTCAAAAAATAAAAAATTTAGACAAAACTATACGTATGATAACCAAGAATTTGGTGTTTACGTATAGCTGTTGATGCCGCCGAAATATTAAAGTAATGAAAGTCGAGACAAGTAAGTAAACAAAAGATTTATAATGATTTTCTTCAAGAAAAACTTCGTAATTCCTCTAAGTGTCAATAAATGTAATTTAATTTAATTTAACAGTAATTTAAAAAGAATTTCCTATATTATATATCACTAATTGCCTATTAGTGGCTACTGGTGTCGTAATAAAACGTTATTGTCAATGTTCGGAGTCAAAAAACTGAAAAAGCAATATACCAATATTACGCAATGTACTTAGGTATATCGATTCTCCTGCATAGACAGACTTGATAAAAGGAGCTTTCGGCAATTTTTTAAATTTCTATTAGACGAATCCTAAGAAACGAGGTGTCGGGTGATAGGGCTAGACGAGCCCTATCCAAATATAAAATAATTTTGAAAATATATTGAAGGGTTGCAAGTTTATTAGCGAAAAACCTTAAAAATTTGTGAATTTTTTATCAAAAAAGTCCCTTTTTTGGTGTTAATTCTCCCACGGAACGCCAGTGGGGGTTCAAAGTGCGGTGGTATGCAGGGGTGCGGGTGTCGGTGCAACTGCGGACAAGCTTCAGCCAGTAATCGACTCGGAACGCAAGCCTCTAAAGGTACGTTTTCGTAGCAATTTCGCAGAATTACTCAAAAAATAAAAAATTTAGACAAAACTATACGTATGATAACCAAGAATTTGGTGTTTACGTATAGCTGTTGATGCCGCCGAAATATTAAAGTAATGAAAGTCGAGACAAGTAAGTAAACAAAAGATTTATAATGATTTTCTTCAAGAAAAACTTCGTAATTCCTCTAAGTGTCAATAAATGTAATTTAATTTAATTTAACAGTAATTTAAAAAGAATTTCCTATATTATATATCACTAATTGCCTATTAGTGGCTACTGGTGTCGTAATAAAACGTTATTGTCAATGTTCGGAGTCAAAAAACTGAAAAAGCAATATACCAATATTACGCAATGTACTTAGGTATATCGATTCTCCTGCATAGACAGACTTGATAAAAGGAGCTTTCGGCAATTTTTTAAATTTCTATTAGACGAATCCTAAGAAACGAGGTGTCGGGTGATAGGGCTAGACGAGCCCTATCCAAATATAAAATAATTTTGAAAATATATTGAAGGGTTGCAAGTTTATTAGCGAAAAACCTTAAAAATTTGTGAATTTTTTATCAAAAAAGTCCCTTTTTTGGTGTTAATTCTCCCACGGAACGCCAGTGGGGGTTCAAAGTGCGGTGGTATGCAGGGGTGCGGGTGTCGGTGCAACTGCGGACAAGCTTCAGCCAGTAATCGACTCGGAACGCAAGGTAAGTATCCTCTAAAGGTACGTTTTCGTAGCAATTTCGCAGAATTACTCAAAAAATAAAAAATTTAGACAAAACTATACGTATGATAACCAAGAATTTGGTGTTTACGTATAGCTGTTGATGCCGCCGAAATATTAAAGTAATGAAAGTCGAGACAAGTAAGTAAACAAAAGATTTATAATGATTTTCTTCAAGAAAAACTTCGTAATTCCTCTAAGTGTCAATAAATGTAATTTAATTTAATTTAACAGTAATTTAAAAAGAATTTCCTATATTATATATCACTAATTGCCTATTAGTGGCTACTGGTGTCGTAATAAAACGTTATTGTCAATGTTCGGAGTCAAAAAACTGAAAAAGCAATATACCAATATTACGCAATGTACTTAGGTATATCGATTCTCCTGCATAGACAGACTTGATAAAAGGAGCTTTCGGCAATTTTTTAAATTTCTATTAGACGAATCCTAAGAAACGAGGTGTCGGGTGATAGGGCTAGACGAGCCCTATCCAAATATAAAATAATTTTGAAAATATATTGAAGGGTTGCAAGTTTATTAGCGAAAAACCTTAAAAATTTGTGAATTTTTTATCAAAAAAGTCCCTTTTTTGGTGTTAATTCTCCCACGGAACGCCAGTGGGGGTTCAAAGTGCGGTGGTATGCAGGGGTGCGGGTGTCGGTGCAACTGCGGACAAGCTTCAGCCAGTAATCGACTCGGAACGCAAGGTAAGTATCCTCTAAAGGTACGTTTTCGTAGCAATTTCGCAGAATTACTCAAAAAATAAAAAATTTAGACAAAACTATACGTATGATAACCAAGAATTTGGTGTTTACGTATAGCTGTTGATGCCGCCGAAATATTAAAGTAATGAAAGTCGAGACAAGTAAGTAAACAAAAGATTTATAATGATTTTCTTCAAGAAAAACTTCGTAATTCCTCTAAGTGTCAATAAATGTAATTTAATTTAATTTAACAGTAATTTAAAAAGAATTTCCTATATTATATATCACTAATTGCCTATTAGTGGCTACTGGTGTCGTAATAAAACGTTATTGTCAATGTTCGGAGTCAAAAAACTGAAAAAG
Organism: Euplagia quadripunctaria; assembly: GCA_963859945.1. Lineage (NCBI taxonomy): Eukaryota > Metazoa > Arthropoda > Insecta > Lepidoptera > Erebidae > Euplagia > Euplagia quadripunctaria. The sequence goes on along the minus strand of CAWLEN010000140.1, from coordinate 4,693 downwards.
CAATATACCAATATTACGCAATGTACTTAGGTATATCGATTCTCCTGCATAGACAGACTTGATAAAAGGAGCTTTCGGCAATTTTTTAAATTTCTATTAGACGAATCCTAAGAAACGAGGTGTCGGGTGATAGGGCTAGACGAGCCCTATCCAAATATAAAATAATTTTGAAAATATATTGAAGGGTTGCAAGTTTATTAGCGAAAAACCTTAAAAATTTGTGAATTTTTTATCAAAAAAGTCCCTTTTTTGGTGTTAATTCTCCCACGGAACGCCAGTGGGGGTTCAAAGTGCGGTGGTATGCAGGGGTGCGGGTGTCGGTGCAACTGCGGACAAGCTTCAGCCAGTAATCGACTCGGAACGCAAGGTAAGTATCCTCTAAAGGTACGTTTTCGTAGCAATTTCGCAGAATTACTCAAAAAATAAAAAATTTAGACAAAACTATACGTATGATAACCAAGAATTTGGTGTTTACGTATAGCTGTTGATGCCGCCGAAATATTAAAGTAATGAAAGTCGAGACAAGTAAGTAAACAAAAGATTTATAATGATTTTCTTCAAGAAAAACTTCGTAATTCCTCTAAGTGTCAATAAATGTAATTTAATTTAATTTAACAGTAATTTAAAAAGAATTTCCTATATTATATATCACTAATTGCCTATTAGTGGCTACTGGTGTCGTAATAAAACGTTATTGTCAATGTTCGGAGTCAAAAAACTGAAAAAGCAATATACCAATATTACGCAATGTACTTAGGTATATCGATTCTCCTGCATAGACAGACTTGATAAAAGGAGCTTTCGGCAATTTTTTAAATTTCTATTAGACGAATCCTAAGAAACGAGGTGTCGGGTGATAGGGCTAGACGAGCCCTATCCAAATATAAAATAATTTTGAAAATATATTGAAGGGTTGCAAGTTTATTAGCGAAAAACCTTAAAAATTTGTGAATTTTTTATCAAAAAAGTCCCTTTTTTGGTGTTAATTCTCCCACGGAACGCCAGTGGGGGTTCAAAGTGCGGTGGTATGCAGGGGTGCGGGTGTCGGTGCAACTGCGGACAAGCTTCAGCCAGTAATCGACTCGGAACGCAAGGTAAGTATCCTCTAAAGGTACGTTTAAGTATCCTCTAAAGGTACGTTTTCGTAGCAATTTCGCAGAATTACTCAAAAAATAAAAAATTTAGACAAAACTATACGTATGATAACCAAGAATTTGGTGTTTACGTATAGCTGTTGATGCCGCCGAAATATTAAAGTAATGAAAGTCGAGACAAGTAAGTAAACAAAAGATTTATAATGATTTTCTTCAAGAAAAACTTCGTAATTCCTCTAAGTGTCAATAAATGTAATTTAATTTAATTTAACAGTAATTTAAAAAAGAATTTCCTATATTATATATCACTAATTGCCTATTAGTGGCTACTGGTGTCGTAATAAAACGTTATTGTCAATGTTCGGAGTCAAAAAACTGAAAAAGCAATATACCAATATTACGCAATGTACTTAGGTATATCGATTCTCCTGCATAGACAGACTTGATAAAAAGGAGCTTTCGGCAATTTTATTTAAATTTCTATTAGACGGATCCTAAGAAACGAGGTGTCGGGTGATAGGGCTAGACGAGCCCTATCCAAATATAAAATAATTTTGAAAATATATTGAAGGGTTGCAAGTTTATTAGCGAAAAACCTTAAAAATTTGTGAATTTTTTATCAAAAAAGTCCCTTTTTTGGTGTTAATTCTCCCACGGAACGCCAGTGGGGGTTCAAAGTGCGGTGGTATGCAGGGGTGCGGGTGTCGGTGCAACTGCGGACAAGCTTCAGCCAGTAATCGACTCGGAACGCAAGGTAAGTATCCTCTAAAGGTACGTTTTCGTAGCAATTTCGCAGAATTACTCAAAAAATAAAAAATTTAGACAAAACTATACGTATGATAACCAAGAATTTGGTGTTTACGTATAGCTGTTGATGCCGCCGAAATATTAAAGTAATGAAAGTCGAGACAAGTAAGTAAACAAAAGATTTATAATGATTTTCTTCAAGAAAAACTTCGTAATTCCTCTAAGTGTCAATAAATGTAATTTAATTTAATTTAACAGTAATTTAAAAAGAATTTCCTATATTATATATCACTAATTGCCTATTAGTGGCTACTGGTGTCGTAATAAAACGTTATTGTCAATGTTCGGAGTCAAAAAACTGAAAAAGCAATATACCAATATTACGCAATGTACTTAGGTATATCGATTCTCCTGCATAGACAGACTTGATAAAAGGAGCTTTCGGCAATTTTATTTAAATTTCTATTAGACGGATCCTAAGAAACGAGGTGTCGGGTGATAGGGCTAGACGAGCCCTATCCAAATATAAAATAATTTGAAAATATATTGAAGGGTTGCAAGTTTATTAGCGAAAAACCTTAAAAATTTGTGAATTTTTTATCAAAAAAGTCCCTTTTTTGGTGTTAATTCTCCCACGGAACGCCAGTGGGGGTTCAAAGTGCGGTGGTATGCAGGGGTGCGGGTGTCGGTGCAACTGCGGACAAGCTTCAGCCAGTAATCGACTCGGAACGCAAGGTAAGTATCCTCTAAAGGTACGTTTTCGTAGCAATTTCGCAGAATTACTCAAAAAATAAAAAATTTAGACAAAACTATACGTATGATAACCAAGAATTTGGTGTTTACGTATAGCTGTTGATGCCGCCGAAATATTAAAGTAATGAAAGTCGAGACAAGTAAGTAAACAAAAGATTTATAATGATTTTCTTCAAGAAAAACTTCGTAATTCCTCTAAGTGTCAATAAATGTAATTTAATTTAATTTAACAGTAATTTAAAAAGAATTTCCTATATTATATATCACTAATTGCCTATTAGTGGCTACTGGTGTCGTAATAAAACGTTATTGTCAATGTTCGGAGTCAAAAAACTGAAAAAGCAATATACCAATATTACGCAATGTACTTAGGTATATCGATTCTCCTGCATAGACAGACTTGATAAAAGGAGCTTTCGGCAATTTTATTTAAATTTCTATTAGACGGATCCTAAGAAACGAGGTGTCGGGTGATAGGGCTAGACGAGCCCTATCCAAATATAAAATAATTTTGAAAATATATTGAAGGGTTGCAAGTTTATTAGCGAAAAACCTTAAAAATTTGTGAATTTTTTATCAAAAAAGTCCCTTTTTTGGTGTTAATTCTCCCACGGAACGCCAGTGGGGGTTCAAAGTGCGGTGGTATGCAGGGGTGCGGGTGTCGGTGCAACTGCGGACAAGCTTCAGCCAGTAATCGACTCGGAACGCAAGGTAAGTATCCTCTAAAGGTACGTTTTTCGTAGCAATTTCGCAGAATTACTCAAAAAATAAAAAATTTAGACAAAACTATACGTATGATAACCAAGAATTTGGTGTTTACGTATAGCTGTTGATGCCGCCGAAATATTAAAGTAATGAAAGTCGAGACAAGTAAGTAAACAAAAGATTTATAATGATTTTCTTCAAGAAAAACTTCGTAATTCCTCTAAGTGTCAATAAATGTAATTTAATTTAATTTAACAGTAATTTAAAAAGAATTTCCTATATTATATATCACTAATTGCCTATTAGTGGCTACTGGTGTCGTAATAAAACGTTATTGTCAATGTTCGGAGTCAAAAAACTGAAAAAGCAATATACCAATATTACGCAATGTACTTAGGTATATCGATTCTCCTGCATAGACAGACTTGATAAAAGGAGCTTTCGGCAATTTTATTTAAATTTCTATTAGACGGATCCTAAGAAACGAGGTGTCGGGTGATAGGGCTAGACGAGCCCTATCCAAATATAAAATAATTTTGAAAATATATTGAAGGGTTGCAAGTTTATTAGCGAAAAACCTTAAAAATTTGTGAATTTTTTATCAAAAAAGTCCCTTTTTTGGTGTTAATTCTCCCACGGAACGCCAGTGGGGGTTCAAAGTGCGGTGGTATGCAGGGGTGCGGGTGTCGGTGCAACTGCGGACAAGCTTCAGCCAGTAATCGACTCGGAACGCAAGGTAAGTATCCTCTAAAGGTACGTTTTCGTAGCAATTTCGCAGAATTACTCAAAAAATAAAAAATTTAGACAAAACTATACGTATGATAACCAAGAATTTGGTGTTTACGTATAGCTGTTGATGCCGCCGAAATATTAAAGTAATGAAAGTCGAGACAAGTAAGTAAACAAAAGATTTATAATGATTTTCTTCAAGAAAAACTTCGTAATTCCTCTAAGTGTCAATAAATGTAATTTAATTTAATTTAACAGTAATTTAAAAAAGAATTTCCTATATTATATATCACTAATTGCCTATTAGTGGCTACTGGTGTCGTAATAAAACGTTATTGTCAATGTTCGGAGTCAAAAAAACTGAAAAAGCAATATACCAATATTACGCAATGTACTTAGGTATATCGATTCTCCTGCATAGACAGACTTGATAAAAGGAGCTTTCGGCAATTTATTTAAATTTCTATTAGACGGATCCTAAGAAACGAGGTGTCGGGTGATAGGGCTAGACGAGCCCTATCCAAATATAAAATAATTTTGAAAATATATTGAAGGGTTGCAAGTTTATTAGCGAAAAACCTTAAAAATTTGTGAATTTTTTATCAAAAAAGTCCCTTTTTTGGTGTTAATTCTCCCACGGAACGCCAGTGGGGGTTCAAAGTGCG
>CAWLEN010000138.1:0-19136 GCA_963859945.1 Euplagia quadripunctaria | reverse complement strand
TCGGCATCGTCGGCCGCACCGGCGCCGGCAAGTCCACGCTCACGCTCGGCCTGTTCAGGTACGTCCCGGCGCACTCCTGCCGCACTCCTGCCGCTAGCCTAAACGTACACGACTGACTTCACTCTCCCACAGAATCGTGGAGGCGATTTCGGGCCGCATACTCATTGACGGGCTGGACATCGCTACGATTGGTCTACATCAGCTGCGCTCGCGCATCACCATAATCCCGCAGGACCCTGTCCTGTTCTCGGGCACGCTACGAATGAACCTCGATCCGTTCGAGACGTACTCGGACGACGACATATGGCGCGCGCTCGAACACGCGCATCTCAAGCCGTTCGTACTCGGTGAGTGTCGACTTATTGTCCATTTGTATGTTTCGACGACGCGTCGGTAGTGACGCAAGGTCGTTCGTGTCCGCAGGGCTCCAAGCGGGACTCCGGCACGAGGTGTCGGAAGGCGGCGAGAATCTGTCCGTGGGACAGCGACAACTCGTGTGCCTGGCGCGAGCGCTTCTACGGAAGACCCCACTGCTCGTGCTGGACGAGGCCACCGCCGCCGTCGACCTGGAGACTGACGAACTAATCCAGGTATAGCTAATCTGACATTATTTTCTCAATAAATTCTGTCACTTGTGATTCCAGTTTTCATACTCAGCACGTGTCTCGTTTTATAGAAAACCATTCGTTCCGAGTTTGCGGCTTGCACCGTTCTCACCATCGCTCATCGGCTCAACACTATCATGGACTCTACGAAGGTCATGGTGCTAGACAAAGGTCAGCTCGTTGAATACGCGCCTCCAGAACAGTTACTACAGGATAAAAACTCTATATTTTACAGTATGGCTAAAGACGCCGGATTGGTTAATTAAATTCATTTGCTTTAAAATTAACGTGTTCGTAAAAACGTATTATAGACAGTACCAGCTAAGCTGGTTCGTAAAAGTTCATCTATAACATCAATGAGCTTGTTTGTTACTGTGCTGTACACAACTACATGTGCTTTATGAACGTACTTTTATAGATATGATTTGTTATGACGCCTATATGTATATGTATAAAAATAAAAAGTGTATATCTTCTAATAATTTGTAAATACCGATGGTATTCTGTAAGTAGCGTTTACGTGTTATCCGAATATTATCCATAAGAAAAAATTCACGCTCAACGTTTTATGAGCTTTTCTGGTTTTACAATATTAAGACAATAAAAGTATCTGTCTTAATCAAAATCTACGTCATAATCCGTTTGTGACATCGTTTTTAAAAGCAATGATATATTTAAGCATTTACGACTCATCACAGTTATAAATTAATAAGTGTTGAAAATATCTAATAGTACTTAAGATTTTATGACAGGGTGAGATTTCTATGAGTTTTCAGTGATAGATATGTTAGGTTAGCTCAAATAATGTGGCAATATTAAAAGAGATTGACAACCATCATTTTAATTTAGCATTTTACCTCTGTACCCTGTAACTCCATAATGTTGTTTATAAATATATTTAACTGCCTATTATTATGTGATCCAATTTAAAATGATGGTGTATCAATCCGCTACGCATTTAACTTGTGAACTACTTAATTTCATAAATTACCGCGTCGTTGCTAGTATTTATCTTTGCCACTTAAGTAACGTATTTTAAAATATGTGCATTATCCACACGAGTTAGGACCTCTAACTTAAAATTCCCATTAAAATCCTAAGGTAAGCCTACCAACGCTGCCGTACAGTACAATTACGTTAATTATTTCAGCCTTAAGGTATCTACTACCTACCAGAGACGGAATATCGTCATATGAATCACATTTTGTTGAACTTTATTTTGTGTACACATTAAATCCAAATACAAATTGAATTTTAATTATAATCCACTCGCCATGTCGCACTTGTGTCTAATCGATTATTTAACTTACGACATTCGTATCTGTCTTTCTGGGGGTTTGGCATTTTACGTTATTAACGAGCCTCCCTTTTTGTGTGGCTTTTCTTATACATTACCCATTGCCAAAGGTAAGTATTTAATATAAACTTCTCTGGTGTAGCTAATTCTGACTTTTTCAAGTGTCACTTTCTGACGCATATCGTTAAACCATTCCATTTCAAATGAATACGAATTAAAACGGGTCGTCGTAAAATACGTCTTCTCAATAGACAAAAGTGCGTCATAGTGACTTTATACGTTGGAGCTAATGATATATCTATTGGTAATTTATACAAATATAAAAAATAATACGAGGTCCGCGCAAGATTCCTAAACCCTAGTGAATCACTTAGAACAGTAGAATGCCGATAAAAATAAATACAACTTAATCGATCTCTTGCTAAAAGATTAAATACTCTTATTTTGTTCAGCTACAGTTAATTAATTTTATTGAATTTACCTTAACGCATATTTACTGTAAAAGTATTTTTTAAATTAATGTTGTATTTAAGATATGAGATAATTATATTGTTAAGCACTCGACGAGATCGTGAAAGCGTTCAAATACTTAATAATCACTACTTAATTTTATTTATTTAATGTAAATGCCGACATATATAATGTTAATTTAATTTGAAACTCTTGATAATGTAATTTTATAGGTTTCTACATCTTTTTATTAATAACGTCATTGAGTTAACTATAACTAATATTATGAATACACGTAATTTTTTTATTTGATGATTGAAACTCTTGTATTTTATAAACGTTTAGTTATGTTGTCTATTAAAATGTGTTTGATTTTAAGATATGTACTTATCGTTTTAATAAGCTATTTATCAGTATGTAAACGTCATAATTATTTAGACCCGCTTAGATTATGGGTTTTAAAAGAGATTTCCATTAACCAAACTAAAAAAGAATTCCTTGGTTAACCCAAAAAGCCGAATAACCTTATTTCTTTAATTAGAGTCACGCAAATAGTTGAAAACTGTTTAATTTTCTGAAGAAAACACATAAAACGTCAGTAAAAATTTTGCATGTTATTGTCGTCATCAAAATGATGACTCATTGTATGACGTTATAAGCCTATGCAAGCGACGCCATATTGCAAAAGGTAGCGGCTTAGTAGCTTATTAAGATAATGCATTTGTATGTAATATTGTTTGAAAAATAGAAAAAATCTATAAAAATAATCACTTTGTGCAGGATTGATAAAACCACTAATAATATCCGAAATGATTTCTTGAAACCAGATTCAAGGTGAAATAAGTATTTTTATAAATTGTGGCTGCCTTCTTGTACCTATACTCGTCATTTTGATCATACTTTGTCCATTTTAATTTTGACAGTTCAACTGTGTAAGAGGTTGTAAAATTAAATTTTAAAACAAGGAATATATATATATATATATATATATATATTCTTATAACCTATTGAGAACAAATTTTTTTTCTGCATATTTATGGTTTACTAAGAACTATTTCTAAATAAGTATATAAAAAGCCTCTCGTCTATTATTATAAATAGTTGTCATTACTTGTATTTGCAATCACCACGTTTTCGAACTGTCAAAAAAGAATGGACAGGGTATAAATTACACCGATTATGGTGATGGGTGAAATGATGACAGCTCAGCGATGCCTTTATGAAGTAGAACTACTGGCAATCAGTCATTGTGTTTATGTAGTACGATATACCGGCTTTCAAGTTACCTACAAATTTACTGATTGCTTATCGTATTTAATATAATGTAAAGTTTCAAGTACCTGGTACATGGTTAAAATGATGCAGGTATACATAGGTACATAGGTAGTTTGCTAGTTGAGGTGGACAGTTCTGCGAAAAACTGCGTGCGCAAGACTGCAGGATTCTAACAAGCTTATTGTGGGTTGGTAAACATTCTGTGTATGTATATAAATCAACTTAGTTTCGGTACTTAAACTATCAATAGATCCTCTGATTAAACAGCATATACGTAATATGTTAATGAAAAAACTGCAGTTTAAACTATGTCCTGACCTCTGTTTTAACATTTCACAGGTTAAAAACATCACCATTAATGTAAACCTTATCTCTAGATATGTATATCTACAGAAAAAAAGTAAGTCGTTTCCGTAACGTTACACCTTTGAACTACTGCCAAATACAACTTAACTATATGTTAATAGAATATGTTTTCTGTGTATACGTTATTTGTTATGGTTATGATATCTATGGATAACTGTCTTTGTATGTGCGTCTGTGAATATAACGTATAGATATACATAAACATTGAAGTGTACAATTTGTAAGATAACAAGTTTGCCCAATTTCCGTAAGCCACAATATAGCGGATAAGTAGTTAGGTCTTCACTTTTGTGCCTATTGAGTAAGTTAAGAGTAGTTTTGTTTCAATGTTTTTTTAATATTACAAATTAAACGTTTTACCAGTATGATAAATAATGTTTTTATTTGCTTATGCAATAATCTAAATAAATAAGTATTTATATCTGAACATCTTTTCAAGTTGTTTTACTTGCTGTGCAAGTACGGGCTGAGTGAACTGGTATTTGATATCCGATATAAATAGCCTTATCGCCAGGTATTTTTAAAATCCAATGAATTGGTGAGGGCCAAAGCTTGATCTTCCTGAATAACGGTCTTTTTCCCCTTGTTTGAGCTCAATCAGGATTCTTCATAAGCGGTTCGATAACTTGGGCATTTGGCAAGGTCAAAAGCGACAATTTTATATGAGTTTATGCGTCGGCACTGTTTGCTTCTTACCAAATTTCACGATTCTAGGTCAATGGGAAGTACCGTATAGGTTTTGATTTAATGCCCCGAAATGTTCAAATTTGTTAAAATCTAAGGCTTAATATCCGTATCTTTTGATTGCGTTGACGTAAAAGCTTAATTTTTTTACAGCTTTAAGGGACCGCTGACATTAAGTATTTGATGTTAATTTGTACTTGATGCGTCAACGAGTTCCTGAGGAAAAGGGTCTTGACAGATGAGATATGATAACAAATTAACGACTTTTGGATTTTTTTGATTACTTGTGATGTGAGACCTTGTTACCAAATTTAATGATTCTATGTCAATGAAAAGTACCCTATAGGTTTTGATTTACCTGTGAAATGTTCAAATTAGTGTATTTAGTATTCAACTTGATGCGTCCACGAGTTCCTGAGAAAAATGGTCTTTCTATCAGACAGACAGATAAATCAAAACCTTGAAATTTGGTAAGAAGCAAGGTCTGACAGCACAGATAAAGGAACAGTTTGAAATTCTTTAATTTATTATATCGCATAAAAAAATAGTTTTTGTGATTACTAACTTATATTTTGCCATACGGAAGTTGACTTTGTCGTACATGGATGTGTGTAGGAGAGAATTTAAAGAAACGCAAAATTATGTTTGTCTTTCGGAAACGACAGGCTGTAACATCATGCATTACAAGGCAAAAATATTCGAAAATTGATTCCCGAGATGGACGTAACTTTTGAATGAATTACCTGGTTTTGATTTGATACGCGGTTAATTGTTGCGGAAAAGAGCTGATTTAAAAAATTGTCGTTTCAAAGATTTAAATAAAATTTTACACTTTTACATCTATGAAAACAAAAAAAAATCGTTTGATGGCAAACCAGACTTAAAAATTATTTGTAATCTATACCAATATTATAAAGCTGAAGAGTTTGTTTGGTTGAACGCGCTTATCTCAGGAACTACTGGTTCGAAGTGAAAAATTCTTTTAGTATTGGATAGCTCATTTATCGAGGAAGGCCATATAGGCTATATAACATCACGCTACGGCCAATAGGAGCGGAGCAGTGATCATAAACGCAGGTGATACTGCGGGAACGGCTAGTATAGGAATAAAGTGAAAAATATATTATTTTAATAAAAAAAATTAAACATTTCTTTGGTAGCTATTTCTATCAATAGAGTTAGTATAAAAATTATAGTCGACCCTGACGACCTGCATTGTTGCATTTGTGGGGCGTCGCAAACGCCCACAACGGGTTATAGCCATCCATCAGGGTGATAAGAGGATAACGCACGGTCTCTTGAGTGCCCTAGTCGGAACTCCGCCATGGGACCTGAAGGCGAAATCCCTCGCAACACTACCAGTGGCGCAGGGAGACCCTGGAGCAGGACCTGAGACCTGTCTCTCGTACAATTCATACTTTTCCCATCCACCATGTGTCAACTTGCCCCCCCCCCCCCCCCCGGCTCGTTGGCTTGCGACGCCCTTGACTGTAAGTAGCGCTGCATTCGTGACTATGCAATGGTCTAACCACCGCATACAGCCATGAACCTCACTAATAAAAGTGTATATATCAGATATATTCATGATATGATCCACACATGTCCACTGCTGGTCGTCACAAAAATCATGTGTATGTGTGGGTATTCAGTTACTACCCTATGTAAGTGTACCTACTTTGATATCAATTGTATTCATAGTGTCAATCAACCTTAGGTTGATTGAGATATAATTATTTTTGAATTTATTAATTATAACTAGGTAGTTACTTCGTCTACGTTTGTAAATTTTCCCCGTTTTAGTAACATTTTACTTTGATGGTCCGCTCCTATTGGTCGTAGCGTGATGTTATATAGCCTTAGTAAATGAGCTATCCAAGACTAACAGAATTTTCAAGTTTGAACCAATAGTTCCTGAGATTAGCGCGTTCAACCAAACAACAAACTCTTCAGCTTTATAATATTAGTATAGATTGTCTTATTCATAATTTTCTTATGATTAATAATTTAAAACTATTTTATTAGACTATGTGATTTATAATAAAATATTCCCCATGAAAAAGATTTTCAATATAATTTAAATGTTAGTTTGTGTGTACCAACTTATTGAATTATGTCAGCCCTTAAACATTGGTCCTTGTGGCCAGAAAGTTGTTCTAGGTGGCTTTTTAAGTTTGCCCACTCAATTTTGAAGGACAAAGAATAAGTTATTTTAGATCATACTTAACTATTTATAGCCTTGTATTTTTATACAGCCATATTTATAATAATGATAAAGTCCATAGTAACGGAGATATAGTAAGTGGGCAAAGTCACCAAGAACAAACGAACGAAGAAAAAAAACATTTTTTTCACCATCATAGTAACATATATTGGATATGTTTAGTATTTAATATGAAGAGTTAAACATACACTGTTATGTGATACAAACAAGTTGGAATATCTTAGCTTATCAAAATAATTAAAAAAATTCTATAATATGTATTTGATTTCCTGGGCAAAGTTGCCATGTTTTACGGTACCTAGTACCTACCTAGTGTTTGTATTGATCTCTTTGCTTTAGGGGTGTCTACTTAAAAAATATATCGATATTTATATTCGATGTAAAACATCGGATCCCAGAATCGGTGTTTTTTTTCCCTGTTATAGGGAGCAAAGAAGCAGACGGGTCACCTGATGATAAGTGACTACTGTCGCCCATTGACACCTGCAACTCAAGAGTCCCAAGTGCGTTACCGGCCTTTGAAATGGGAGTACGCTCTTTTCAATATGTCGTCAAACAACGTCAAACTTACTTTATTTAATTAATTGTAATTATTAGTCAGAGTTTACTATACAAGTGGGAGGGGCCCAAGCTTAAAAAAAAAGTGATCTGATTAGTTTCAGATTTCAGAAAACAGTTTATTGAAGTGAAACTTCTTTAGAATTGTTGTTACTTCAAATTCGATGAAACGAAAAACTCACACTAATAAGAGATAAATAAAGATATTCATAAATAATTTAGCCTGCGAGAGAATGAGATAGACTACAAGTAGACAGTGTTTCCTATAATCTTTGTCTTTGCGCCTGCGTACTACGAAGCCTTATGTCACACCAAAAGGTGACAAACACAATACAATAGGGTTTAGCCTACGAGAGAATATACAGTGTTTCCTATAATCTTCGTACGCTAGCACGTGTGACCGAAAACGAATGCTGAAAAGTATCGTGAGTGCTCCTGATACTCTATATTTATTTAATTCTCTCGTAGGCTATTTCTGAAGTTTCACTTCCGCCGTATGTGAATAATTGCACACACACACTTTTTTTTTACAATATTTACTTGGAATATTTTATTAGATGTTGCCCGCGACTTCTTTCGAGTGGAAATTTTTGATGTAGGATTTGCTACTCCAGACTATAATCTGTAGTATAAGATAACCATAACAATATTCATTGGAAACTTATTGAGCGATTTAACAGAATACAGTTTTCAATAACGTGACAATTATTTAATACTAGCTGCGCCCTGCGGTTTTACCCGCGTAAGTCCCGGTGCCGTGGGAATATCGAGATAAAAAGTAGCTTATGTGTTAATTCAGGTCTCCAGCTAGCTACATACCAAGTTTCATTGCAATCGGTTTAGTAGTTTTTGCGTGAAAGAGTAACAAACATCCATATATCAACACATCCATACAAACTTTCACGTTTATAATATAAGTAGGATAATTTTTATTAATATACCAAAATTTGCCTGTAGTAAAGTATAGAAAATATACCGATTATATAATATGATGATGATGAGTGATTGAAATAAAGTAAATTTACCATCCAGTGTCCGGCCGTTTCTGTTCAGTAGATTTTGGTAGAATTTCTTAGTATGGCACAGTAGATTCGTAAAAATAAATATAGTCAGGTCGTCAACAGGGTTGCCAACCGTACCAGGTTCCTCGTACAAATACGAGATTTGTGGTCCGCTGTACGAGGTGCGAGGACACGATCAGCCTCGTACAATTATGTACGAGATTTTGATATAAGAAATTTTATAGCATTATTTTTTTATTGTGCACAACATTTAAACCATCAATGGGCTTTTACACTTTGGCTACATTGGGTCTGCTAAATAAAAAGTAGACATATTGGGTATGTTCGTGGATTTTTTTATTTTAATATTAGCGCAGGCATATAATATACTTCTAATTTGCGTGGAAATTATATATGCGCGACAAATTGTTAGTCAATAAATCAAAAACTGTTAAATGCAATGAGGAAATTCGGATAGATTGTAGTAGTATAATGTGCCGGCCACCGTACATGACATTCTCGTTTAACTTCGATGAGCGCGAATTTAGCAGACATGTTAAAATTAAACAAATAAGGACTCTTTAAAAAAATAGAAAAAAAAAATACACATACAACTTTTTTTTTTAAATCGTCATTTTAGTGTTTTAAAAATATCAATATTTCATTACTTTAATTCAAAAAAAATTAAGTTTATTTTTTATTTTATATATTATAGGGGGCAAACGAGCAGGCGGGTCACCTGATGGTAAGTGACTACCGTCGCCCATAGACACCTGCAACTCAAGAGTCACAAGTGCGTTGCCGGCCTTTGAGATAGGAGTACGCTCTTTTCTGGATGGTTTCAAGGTCGTAAGTCAACAAATGTCTGCTAAATTTACATTCCTTAAACATATCTTATTATTGGTTTTATAACATTTTAAATGCTTGATGAATGTACGAGGTTTGAAAGCCAAAGTACGAGATTTTTAGTTGTATAAGTACGAGAAAAAAAGTTCTAAGGTTGGCAACCCTGGCCGTCAGTCTGAACGTAACGCAACACACTTCAACTTTTGGATTGTGGCTTTGTGTAACGCAACATACGTAATAATGTAGTAGGTATTAGTGACGGAGTGTTTGTAATGTCAAACATATGTCAGTGTGTGTTACCCTCGTAATTTTTATTCACACTGTAGGGACTACTTGTCTCAGAATTTGTATAAACAACGACGTTTAAATGTAGGAAAATTTATCGATTTAATATATTTTCATGTGTCATACACATGTACCGACCCACAATAAATAGATTAATGGTTCTTTATTTTGGATAGGTACCACATATTTTATCTGCAATAATCTGCATCCGGAACTACAACAACTTGAAGTTAATTATTTGCCACTTTGAAAGTCTGGAAAGGAAATAATTCTTTTTTAAACGGTTTTACATACATCCACATGGATATTATCTTTCAATTGGAAACCCCTGAACATTTTCAGAAAGTGAGTGTGGTTTTAGATCCACTGTGATCAACTGCTGCAGTTTAACTACTTATATAGTATTGTCATCAGTGGTGCAGTGTCCCTATTACATACTCTTCATATTTTTACTTGTACTTCTTATGGATTAAGCTTCTTCTTCCCTCCTGCATAGAATTATCATCAAATTTAATTTGTATTACCATTGTCTATCCCCAGGAAGTTTACTGAAGAGCTTGAATTTTACTTGAGATAATGTTTTGGGACAACTTTTAGTGGAATAAGTGACTTCATGTTTTACATTTCAACCAATTCAGAGTATAAAATCAAATTCAGTTATACTAATTTGTAATGTAGTTAGGTAAACACCTACTTAGGCACTTGCATTATTTTTAATCTCAATAATTTGATATTAATTTCAGGCATCACAAGAAATATTATCAAGCTTGTACCATACAAGAAATGAAACCAACACACAACTAGAACCAAATGTTTATGAAAGAGCAAAACATGAGCTTAAGACAATTATTTCAGACTGTGATTTTGACATTCTAAAAGTTATAAACATTTTTAACAATAAAGAGTGGGAACAAAAGAAGGTAATCTACTTTGCTGCTTTAGTTAAAAGACATTGGTCTGATCTTATTGGTGCAGCATTTAACAATTATAGTAGTAATTATGGTGATATTTTAATCAATTTTCATTGGCTTGTCAAAATTATTTTTGGAACAAGTGAATTGAAAACATTAAAGTATCCATTATTACAATTACTGGTGACTACAATAAACAAAACTGGTCAACAGAATAGAGTTACATATGATATTAATAAAGATATACTACTGAAAATGATCAATGTTTTAGAAAATATAAGTTGAGTTCTTATAGATATTATTCCCATATATATACATACAGCATGTCCTCTGCTTTGATTCTCAATAATTGTTATCTCAACTTGTTCACTATTTACATTTTTGCAACGTGGTCACACATGGAAATGGTGATTATTTGATGTAATTAAATTATAAAAACTAGTTATTAAACCCAAATGAAATAGAGCCTATGGGATTAATGTCCAGTAGTACAAAAAATTTTGGATATGGGAATTCTTTATAATAATGCTTCAAATGTTTATAACTGTAAATAGAATTATTTGTTATTGACTGAATGTTTATTATTAAAAGTGTTTACCAAAAAACACTGGAATTTCCTTATTGTAAATGAAAATTTTATGAAAAAATGGGCAACTTATGGCTGAAATGAAGAAGAAACAAAAATTTGATCAGCTGCTCTAAATGTTTGTTTTTATCACTATCATTGTCTGAGTTAAACAACAAAACCTATCAGTAGAAAGAACAGCAGTTCTTAAAACTGATAGGTTGTGTTGTGTAATTGATGAAGTCCTAAAATATATAATCAATATCACCGTAATAGACTAATTAATATGTAAAGTTGCAGCAAATTGGATCTACAAGACTCAATTTTCTCGAACCTATGGCTGATTACTGGATTTATACAACCAAACCACTATAGAAATAAAATAAGTCAGCCGCTTAATGCTTGTTAATGTATTTGCATTATGGCTCCAATTTATGCATAATAATATGTCAGTACCTATTTTTGTTTTGGTGTATAATTGTGAATTACATATGAACAACCAAAGCCATTGTTTTTATTTACAAATTTTCTGGTATTTTGTTAAATGACTTTTAATTTACAAATTTTCTGGTATTTTGTTAAATGACTTTTTTATTTACAAATTTTCTGGTATTTTGTTAAATGACTTAGTTTTTTAACTCCTTAGGTCTGTATGAAAGGTTAACTCCATTGTTTTTTTTTATGGGGATGAAAGTTTTGTATGAACTAGGGCTGCCATCCGTCCGGGTTTCCCCGGATTTGTCCTAGTTTAGAGGGCATCCGGGGAGCGTCCGGGCGCGGTTCTGAAAAAGTGTTCGGGTAAAACCCGGACACTCTGTACCAGGGGACAATTATGATTGCCATATGAATCGTTAACGAGCTAATAATTTAAATGGAATCAGCCTTTTTTTTAAGGTGTCCGGGAAATAATCTCGATTTTATCTGTGTCCGGATTTTTTTAAGTTTTTGTCCGGCATCGGCAATTTAAGTGATGGCAGGCCTAGTAAGAACGAAGGCGGGCCTGCGGCCAGTATGAATTGGAACAATTCCTCGGAGCACTCCCCATAATAGCCCAGTCAACCCAGCTGTTTCATGATCAAAAATGTAAATTTCGTTTACGTATGATGAATGCGGTCCACCGGTACTGGGGTGCCCCTGCATAGAAGTGAGAACAGTAGTTCGTATACGGCCGAACCTGTACCTTATAGAGTTGTAGGCGATGGGCCGGAGTGAAATACCGTCTCTATCTGTTCAGCACACCTAGCTTCTTCGGCTAATTTGGCCTTACCCTCTAAGCAACTTCGAAACTGGACTTCTCTCGATATATCGACGCCAAAGATACCGATGCTGGTTGTGGCAGTTATGGAAGTGCCCCCAAAACGAGGTAATAATAATATAATATAATAACTTGACACATCTCACACACGGCCGTCTGATCCCAAACTAGGCAGAGCCTGTACTATGGTAACCAGACTGCTGATAAACATACTTATATATTTCTAAATACATACATATTATATATAAATTGCACCCAGACACAGAACAAATTATCGTGCTCATCACACAATTATTTGTCCTGGGTGGGAATCGAACCCACGACCTCTGGCTTAGCAGTCAGGGTCACTAACCACTAGACCAACAGGCCAGTCAAATACGACAAACGGTATCATTTTAGCAGTGAAGGAACCTGTCTTCGTTGTGTTAAATTGGACTAGATCGACCCCAATCTAAAACTTCTAAGGAAGCTTCGATTTTAGCCATAAGTTTGGATCCTCTCGTGACGTTTTCCCGAGAAATGGTGGCGCGGCCGGTATAAAAGGCATCACTCGTGCTATTATCAGCATTTGCAGTGGCGTGGGTAAATAGCACACAGCTTTGTAGGGAACCAGCATTAACAGAGTAGACCTTGATCCTTCTGTCCGCAAGAAAACTGGTGATCCAGATCCAGTTGCACAGTTTTTCGGGAAGCCCATAAAAAGAAAGCTTCCAGAGTAGCGCTTTGTGCTAGACCTGATCGAAGGCCTTCGCTATGTCCAAACTGCAAACGCCTCTCCCTTGGTCTCAATTAATTCCCTGTACCCACCGATGAGTCAGGTATACGAGAAGATCAGCTGAGCGACCCTGACGGAAACTGTATTGTCGGTCTTTGAGTAGCTGGTGGTTTTCGAAGTACCGAAAGAGCTGGCAGTTGATAAAGGATTATATTATCTTGGAGAACAAGGTTATGGCTATAGGTCTATAGTTGGACTGATCCGAGCTGTTACCTTTTTTAGGGATCGGGATTGCACTAAGGCTGTCTTCTATAAGTTCGGGACGACGCCTAGAGGTAGGAGAGCCGATAAAGGCGCGTTATAAGCGGTGCCATCTCAGGAGCACACGTCTTCATCACGATAGGAGATTCCATCGGGCCCACTCGACTTATGAATAACGAGGGAAAGAAGTGCTTTACGCACTGAGCTTTGATAGCGAACTTCGGCATACAGCTCTCGCCTGCGCTCCTCGGCTCATACCGCAATACGTTTCCCCGTCATCCAAAGTCGAGTTGGACGCAAAGAGTTTGCCCAGAAGATAGGTTTTCTCCTTATCGTCATGGGTCAACGAATTATCTCCCATGTGCAGGGGTGGAAGGAATGGCCTATAGAAGTTCCCCCAGACAGCAAAATGCAAGATCAAAGGGGGTTGTTATTCAATATAGTATAGTTTTTAATGGTAAGTATATAGGTATTTAAATCAGATGCGTGCAGTGCTACACAGGTTTCGCATCTGCCCGTCCTATGGAATAACACTGAATGCTTACGATAAAATACTTGTTACAGTAAGGGAAAAGATTCACTGCAAACATACCATATTGGCCACGGAGTATCACAAGTCCTTTTTGGTAGAACACCAACAGGTTTTCTTTTGTTGTGCTTTTACTTTCACGTTTATTCTGTCATACTCAATTCTCGCTGCAATTTATTTTGTGGGTGCTAACACTCCCACGTGGATTGCCAGGGCGTGCTTTATGTTCCGACTATTCCACAAAAGAGTGCAGAGCACCGTTCATCGAGCATGCATGCGCAATATGCTGCTTGCTCATGTAGATTTATGTATGGGGGGCACAGCAACTAAGAACGCTGCTATCAGCTAGACTAAAATATCGCTGGACATTATGATTAAGACTGATCCAGATTATCAACGCTTGGGATTCTGCAAGCCTTTTTTGCGAAGATATGATGCCCGCCAGGAAGGCGGCAAATAAAATAAGAATGAGCCGACTTTTTTTTACAGTGAATCAAGTAATATAAATTATGAACTTACAATAAAAATCAATATCATATTTTTAAAATTTATTGATTAGAGACATTCACACATCAATATTAAGTTTCAATAATTGGAATAACATAATTACCTATTATAATTATCATACAAATTCCACATTGCATAATGAGCAAATAAGTTAAATTCCTCGAATTATACACTCAGTCAATTTCAGGTTGCCATTCTTATTACATATTGACTTTTGAAAGTAATGTTAAAGGGTTCTGATATGAAGTACTTAGTGTATGTATTATGAATCCCTTTAATATCACTAGATTTTTTAACTGGTAACCCAACATTACAGTATCAGTTCTGGATAGAGTTGAATTCACACGGTTTCAACGCATACAATGCGAACAAATTAGGGTACTAAATAGTTATGTAATAACTTTCTATGTTGCTCTGCTATGCACTTGACGATCAACATCTATGAGATCGTATATCACCTAAAATAGGATTAGTGGGTATATAATTATATGGCATAATTTTAGACGGTAGTTTGAACTTGATATGGAATGTCTCACTCACATTTACTGTTTATATATTGGAATATTTCCCCCAATCGTGCTGTCACATTAAATTTTATAAAAATTGTATAAAACTACAAAAATGGTCTGGAAATCATATTGGTACTGGACATGGATGTTATTAACATTCATTGTATAGTAATATCAAACCTTAAATTCATCTAATTGTATCATATGAATGAGGTGGAAAATAATATACTAATGGCAGCAGATAATAACCATGCTACCTTCACTAACTCGTTACACATTACTACATTCTAAATAGGTAGTATTATAATGTCTGTATAAGTTTATAAATTGTATAGTATAATCACAAACTTGGCCACTGAATATCAATTTCAAATATATAATTTAATCAAATTCATCCTCATCCATTTAATTTAGATTCAACAACCACACACTAGAAAAATGTCTCAATGTTTAACCATACTGCATATCTCACTTGACATGGGGAGCAACTTTCCAAGACTATTTAAATTTAATGGGCTTGCATTACAGAGAGCTGACACACTAAATTTATACAACTTAATATAAAGACTACGAATAAAACATAGTGGATATCATATAGAATACGCTAATGAGATAATCAAGAAATCCATATTCCTTCATACTTAACAATTTACAAAGTCATTTTAAATTTCAATTTGACAATTAACAGATTAGGCAGGTATATGAGTAAATGAAACCTGTATTCATATATACATAATAAAATATTTTAAATTAGATTTATTACAAGCGATGATGTAACCATCGTTGATGTCGCAAGTTCGACAAAATATAAAACTGCAATATTTATTCTTGAATAGAAAAAAAATTACATTTTTCATCGTATTAATTCATAGATTACTTATTTAGAAGTTTTTAATTTCAGATAGGCAAAAAAAGTGCAAGTATAATTTATTAGCAAGAATGTAGGATTAACCACTTTGAGATGTCATTTATTGAAACGACTTTTCCAAAACCTTGAAACATCTAATCACAGCTAAATAACCTGGGGTAGAAATGAATTAAAAAAACATTGAGTAATATATGATACAGTATAACAAAAATGTCCCACTGACGGATTAATATGGAAAGAATTTACATATTTTCTTTACAATGTTCAAATTATTACAATTTAATAATCTGTTATCGAAAAATAATTGCGACTTGGAGAGTAAATTTAGGAGCGAGCGACACGTGACAACGTCAAACTAATACCCCTGTAATAATGGCACCAACTTATCGCACCGTATACTGTCTATATAACTTTGTTAATGTAATATAATTATAAAAACTCGATTCTAGCGAATAAAATGTATAAAATCTTAATTTTATAGAAGCAAAGCACGCTAAACTTATAGTATAATCATTCTATATGAACGTCACATTACAAACTGAAAACAGCATTTTTGATAATGCAAATTATTGATCGAACTTAGTTCGACAATACACCACAGTACTAAATCCAAATAAATTAAAGGCTCATTTTAGACACAGTCCGTGTCGTGGACGATGGGTTGCGGTAATATGTGTTGTGGTGTTTAGTTGGCCACTCCTGCATCGCCACTCGTCGTCTCCTGCAACAAAATTCAGCACATAACAATAAAAAAAAAAAATGTTATATTTAAAAAGTAACATAGTGAAGTGTAGTACTTACTACACTATCCTACTCTACTTATATAGTAAAGCAGAATAGTAAGCACCGCGCAGATAGCTCTTTAAAAAGTCTTATTAGTTCCAATGACAAGTTAATCGTAGTTAGTTGTAAAATGTTTGTATAATTATGACAGACATACCATTTCTGTTTTCAATTCTTGCACTTCTGGAACCTCAGATATCAAGTCCGCCAATTTGTCGCTTACGGGGAGAGGCTCCTGAAAAATACGCATCAATGTGATAAATCATTGTCATGATATTTATTATTATTTACAAGGCCTGTATATGTTGTATGTTATACCCAAGTTATAGAAGTGTATGTTGGATAATAAACTACAATATAAAATACTCATAGAATTTATAAATGCCTTGATTTATTGTCTTAATATTTTGATAACATTTGATACATAGCGAACAGGATGGTAATATAATTGTCTTTTTACGGGAATTAACGCGATCACGAAAAGGTATTACATAACTCTGAGTTGCTTGACGTTTCGACCAGGTTGCACTGGCCGTGGTCACAGGCTGACTGGCTCAGCGGTGCACGCCCTCCATCGTCGAGATCGTGAGGTAGAAGGTTCTTCATCCACCCGCACATTTTCGATATTTTTAATATTTTGATTTCGCCATGTACCGTCACATACTATACTAACAGTGTGTGTCAGTGTGGCTGTGAAGAACCGACAGATTAGCAAATCAGCGATTGCAGAACATGCACTCGAAGCGGGCACCAATCACTGGATTGAGTTTCACCGTACGCAAGTCCTCTCCACGGAATGTCACTTTTACTCAAGAGTTGTACGTGAAGCAATTGAAATAAAAAAACACAAAACTTTCAATCGGGAACATGGTTTCAAATTATCACAGCGTGGAATCCAGTGATAAAAAAACATGCCACCTCGCTTTTATGCGCAGTCGGGTGAACACCAGAATAGGGGCACATCGGTTTGCTTAGAGAATAGGGACACTGTTAGTATAGTATATGACGGTACATGGCGAAATCAAAATATTAAAAATATCGAAAATGTGCGGGTGGATGAAGAACTTTCTACCTCACGATCTCGACGATGGAGGGCGTGCACCGCTGAGCCCAGTCAGCCTGTGACCACGGCCAGGGCAACCTGGTCGAAACGTCAAGCACCTCAGAGTTATGTAATACCTTTTCGTGATCGCGTTAATTCCCGTATAAATACATAATTATATCATGGAACGCGAAAGTTTAAAAGTTAGGATGGTAATATGTATAGAAATCTGATCGTATTAATTTTTTTACGGTTAAATCGTATAATAAGGTAGTATCAATTTATTCAACTGCAAAGAGTTAACACTTTCAGTGCTGGCGACACGCCTGGCGTGTTCTTTTAAATTTCCTCCAGCAACATTTTAGAGATTATGCAATATTGTGTATTAAAAATAAGTGTAGCTTAATTATTTGATAAGTTAACCAAACTTGAAATGGCTCCTGTGCTACAATGATTTTTATATTCCACAAAAAAATGTTTTATATACAATGCCGAGAACACGCTAGGCGTGTTCAGCTTCATAGATTGTCAACCATATCAAATTTTTACTTAACTAAATACGTTGATATGCTTATTCTAGAAAATTTAAATGTGTGTTATCTTCAAAAATAATGCGCTAACTTATACACTTTGAATAGACGTTACAATATTAAAACGGAAACGTTGATAACATTGGTGTCAATTCTGTTATATTACTCTCTTAACTATAATTCACTAAATTTTCTTCATACAAGATGTAAACCTTGTACACTTCGAAACAAGGTCTTATTTCAAATTTAAACAAGTAAGTGACATATGTCGCTATCGAAATAAGCAATTTATTTGTCGACTAAAGTCTGACACGCTTAAATAAACTTTAAGACCACGTAGCGAGAGCCGCTATCCGTTGAATACCATCTCTTTTGCTCTGTGTTTTTACTATGCGTCTTCGTAGGTGTCGATTAAAATAACGTCATCTTAGTTCGTTTTGAACAAGTTTTATACGGCATTTGAATAAATGGGGACTCTCGCTGCGTGGAAATACAGTTCAGTATACGTTGACAGGTTTTAGTGAAATTTAGTGGCGCTGAGGAAATAGATGCCAGTAACAAATAGACCTTGTTACGAAGAAGACAAGGTTGATTTCATATGAAGAAATTATCTATATTATAATTATTATATATATAGTCATGATTTTGAATTTTCTACACCAAACAAAAGAATAAGATTACCTTTAATAACTTGCAAAGTGATATACTTTACCTGATTTCGATGCTATTTATAAAGATGAATAAAGGTTGATTATGGATGAACTGATATATGAGTGCATAATATAAAACTTTGGTTAGTATATATGAATGTAAGAAAACATTATGTGTTTAGCTCCAAAGCATAAATCATCATGCTAGCATAATAATAATTTATCTATAGTGTTTCAAGCCAAGGAAGGGAAAGGACAGGAATTCAGCCGACGGCTGTTTTCTGTGGTTTTACTGTATCGTATCGATCACACTTATGACTCTTCTGGTTATTGACGGTCCACACATGCTGGTAAGAAATGCACATGAATCTAAATACGAGAACTGTTAACGGGGTGTATACAAACGCTTCTGAATTACAGTAC
>CAWLEN010000137.1:0-18698 GCA_963859945.1 Euplagia quadripunctaria | reverse complement strand
AGTATAAACGTTACCATGTTTTGTTTCTCTCAGTAACGTTGAACTTCCTGTAGGATGGTCTCCGTGGTCCTAACGCACACCACTTTTAACACAAACTTTGATCGTAATTGATTAGGTTATAAAAGAGGGGTTTCGAAATTAAACAAAAACATTAATTATCGTCAGTATATTTATTCTATTTAAATAAGTACGAAACTAGAGAATATTAAAATTAGGCGCTTCTCTAATCACACCAATAATAACGACTAAGACATTAAACAATAATTAATTTATTAAATATTTCCTAACTAAATTTGACTAAATAACCTACTTAAAATAATGCGCCCTTCACAGATTCCCAGTTTGTGTCATGTTAATGGTATCTGTGTCTACATAACACAGATACCATTAACCTAACATTGATGTAAGAGCTCTGGTTAAGAGTCGGTATTTCCTATTTAAAACGTCAGATGAAAATCTGTTAGAGACTGATTCTTTCCTGTTTTGTGTGAGTAGCTACCTACTGTAGTAACACAATAGTTAACAATTACAATAAATAGGAAACAAATTTTAAATCATTTGTGTTGTTCTCGACAATATTAATTTATTGTTTATATAATTTTATGTGAGGTTATCAGTGCTAAGCGCGTTGCGTTGTTAAGTGACAAGTTAAGGTATTAAATAAAAAAATTGGTTGCCTGTAAAGTCGGTATACGGGCGAAAGTTTTACGTGACAACGACTTTGAGTGGTAAAATAATTTTAATGTGAATATTCATTCGTATAGTAGGAAGAAGGATGAAATAATAGTAACAATTTAAAACATTTATTTATACAAAGAATTATATTTAAAACATTTTATGTCTGTCTCTCTCGCTCTTAGGCGGGCTAACCATGCCCGAGTGGAAGGGACGCGTGCCTCTCACTCGCTCTCATTGTGAGCGCATAACGTGAGCGGAGCGTAACGCAGTTTCTTGAAGTGTCACTTGTTGTCACGTCAATAAAAACACTATTTCAATTTTTTTATTTAATGAAATACTTAATGTCATTATGACGTTTGAAAAAGAGTAACCAGGAGTCCTTTGTTAAGTCTACATTTAAATTTACTGCCAGGTTTTGAATACAACAGTCATTTAGTACCATTAAATGATAAATAGTTTGTATGATTGGTTTTAGGGACGTGGTTTCTGGCCTTAATAAGCGTTATATGACCTAGATGAACAAAAAAAAAAATTACCTACGCTGACAGGTCCAGTGAGTAAAATTAAAGAAGAGAAAATGTATTGCCGCCTCTTCAGAACTAAAAGAATAAAAAAGTTGCTTTTGTTCTGTTAGCTCTGACTGCATTGCATTATTATAGAGGTTTACCCTGGTGCAGCTGGTATATTTGAGGCTTATTGTTTATGCTCACGTATTTTTAGTAGGATTTTATATCGTTTAACTGATGATAAATAATAATAAAAAATCTGTGATTTCTCATATTTATCATATATATTTAAACAAATCTCTTCATAAAAACAACATTAATTATATTTACACTGGGAAGTCTTGCTATTCTTGCCTTTTTGAAAATAGCGGTCAAATCATTGATAGATGAGCAAAGGACATAAGACACATATTTGACTAAGCCTTGTTACACATTGTTCCGTTGTTATAATACCATGGTCTATGGAGTCTAAATTAGGCATTCGTTTTGATCTATATGATATAATATACCTAGTAATTTATCTTATAAAATTTTAATAAATTGGTGTTGCCGTTCAGCCTTCTAATGCTAGTGGCGCCAAAATTTGATAGAGCTACTTACATTACTATGGGGCGCTAATGTTATTTATGTACCCCGAACCCTAGTTCGTTATTGAGCACGATAATCGAAACATCATAATTGTGGCAGTCATTTGCTTATAATTAATGATGTTTTTTTAAAGTTATTTAGTGGAGGATTGTCGTCACAGGGCAACTTCGTGAGTCGTTTGTGGTCACCCAGGGCAGGCCCTGGGTGACCATAAACGTTCTGAATAAAATTAATGTAAGAATTTTGAGTTTATTGTGCTCATGGGGAATGAGGGTTCTGGGTGAAGATTAAGTAAGTATAACCTAAAGTTAAGACCACTTAACTACCAGCTACTGTTCTGAATGTAGCTCTGTGTTATTATTACCTATTAGTTTTTTGTTATTTTGACTAGATTAACACAGCTTAAATTGGGTAGATGCTTATGCTCATAATAAATTATTTTGCCAAGTGTCGCAATAAAATAACTTAAAATACTGTGAAAATTGTCGTCCAGTTTCATTTTAACGTTTTTAATTTAGATTATAATTGTTAAATTAACATTAGAAGTAAACGATTTGACAATACTAAGGCGTGACGTCACGCTTTCGTATTTCATACAAAAATGTACGGAAGCTACCGTTTTGACGTTTACTAAAAAGATACTGATATGACTTGACAGTCATCTACCCTATTAAAGGAATACGAACATAAATTACAGACTCTTGCTACATCGTTACTATAATTGAGTTTAAGCAGGATTTAGGTAGCTAAATCAATGTTAATTGAGTTAGTACTTTCCTAAGTATATTAAAATTTGGTGCTTTTTTCGGTAAAATCAATAGGTACCTACAATAATTAACTATGTTCAGCTGCCGATATTACATAGAGCAATTATAACTAGTTGATAAGAGTAATTTGCAACGAAAGAATTAGAAAATGTTTAAATGACCGTCGCGTAATTTGGACATAATATATATATATATATATATTTTTTATGTGAAACGAGTGGAGTGGAGAATGGTAAGTGACTACCGCCGCCATGGACACCTGCAACTCAAAAGTCACAAGTGCTTTACCGGCCTTTAACGTGGAGGCAGGGGAAGGGGGGAAGAGGGAAACGTTAGGGCCTTCGGTTACCTCAATCATTCGGTGAAACACAACGAAGCATTGCTTCACTGCCGGTTTTCTGTGAGACCGTGGTATCACTCCGGTCGAGCCGGCCCAATGTCTGTCTTTTAAAAGTATTCCTGTCTTTGTGTGTAAAGTTCATCGATTTTTTAATGTGTCTTTTCGCACACGTGTTTGAAAAAAAACCAGAGGTATCACACGTCTTATAGAAAAATATATACAAATTTAGGGCACAACACATTTCTGTTTGAATTGGAACTGCTAGACCGCGGTTACATTATTAGCGTAGGGCTGTTATTTTACACTCAATTTGCAAATGCACACCAATAGTAGAAGATGACACCACCATGAATCTTGGTGGTCCTACGGACACCAGAGTCTGCGGTGGTGGGATATGCACCGCACGTGTCGTCGCAGTCGTAGAAAAACGGCGGATTTGATTTTTTGACGATTTTTGTTTTTGACGTAAGCCTACCTACTGAAAACATTCCTATACTTTAATATAAAACAAAATATTGTACAAAGCTCATACACAGTAACATTTACAGATTTCATTAAAAGAAACAGCCGTTTTCAAAATATTACGTAAACCATCATTTGAAAGCTTTAAAGTGCTCTCTTGTAAAGTTACTAAAAATAAAATCCGTCGTTTTTCTACAACGTTTTGTACGCGCTGGGCGTCACTTCCGGCCACAGTGCTTTTTTATTTCCTTACCTACTTGTATTAAATAAAACAAACATATCTCATCAACTAGCTGTCGGGTTCATCAGGTGGTAATCACAATCCAAAGTTCTTGACTCAATTAAAGAATTCATGGCGGAGATTCCTCATATAGGTATCTAGTTATAATTAAGTCTACGCCAAAATTACAACTACATTGTTAATGTATAAGCTAACAGAAGCTGTAAAGCATTCATGTTTTTTTAGTCACGTTCGTTATTTTACGAGTCGAGTGCTTTCGTCATGTGATGCTATCTGTATTATTGAAAGAGCCAATGTCATCAGAAATGTTGTTGCGGATTCCTTGCGGCGTGGTGTCAATTAGTTGGGTGTCTTGAGTTGTTTCTGTAGTGGAGTCAGATTCGTTGACGTGTTGGCTATCAGCATAGCCACTAGTAATATTCTCCAGTGGAGAGATTGTGCTGCTATTCACTGTGGTATCGCCTCCTCCTGGAAAATGAAAATGGATAATTTTAATTTTATAACGTTATCTACGAGTACATACCTGCAAATAATTCATGCTGAAGAGAGCGCTGAAGTACGTACGAGTGGTAGTAACTATCTAATAGTAATGGACGTGATTTTTTTATCTGTAGTCCATCTATCCAAAATACAGATTGGGGGATATCACCATCCCGCTCTAACTCACAGTAGCCAAAGGAATAAGTAAATCAATACCAATTCTCTCCTAGTCCACTGTAGGGTAGTGCAGGGATAAATAACCAGGTCATGACGAAATACAATTCTTGGAAATGAGATATTAATGACGTATAGGAAGTGAGAGAATTAAATACTGAAAAGAGACCATTAAAAGCGCCTGCCAAATGGTAAACAATTTTAAACAGAGCGATGAGTAAGTGCATTCTAAAACTTGCTAAGATATGGTAATGATTGTTTTGTTATAAAAATCTCATACAGTTAATTGTTTTCAAACTTTTGCGACTTGTATAGGTACATTATATTAGATGTGTAAATTAAGACTCAATCGATTGCTTTTGGTTACCCGACGTTTCAATAGATTTGCACCCATCGTGCTAACGGGTGGTACCAAGGTATAGTACCTTATTAATATTATTGCGATTAATCCTCGACTTCCAATTTTATATAAGAAGTTCAAGTTTGTTAAAAATAGATAAAAACAAAAAGGTAAAAAAAACACACATCACCATAGTCAATGTCTGAAGAAGTTGTAAACTTTACAGTGGAAATTTTCCAAGACTCGTGTTCGTAAATTGAAGTCCGTGACTGAGGTGTCATCGGCATAAAATCTGATATTCTTTCTGAATTTTGATAGAAGCCTCAAAAAAAATCTTGAAGATACGATGTATTTAGAGGGCCTTAGTATACGTTAGCCTAAAACTTTGCCTTCATGACATACATGTGGACGGACTCTAAGAGATAAGAATCTTTTAGCATTAGATAAAAATCATTAATGTCAGTATGTAATCGCATATGTTATGCTGTCAAGATTATAAGGTAATATAAATTATAGCATAGTGAGAGTGGAATGTAGGAATAGATTGGACAAAGCTGAGGTACGGTTACATTGATTTATAACGTACTAGCTGCGCCCCGCGGTTTCACCAGTGTAAATCCCGGTGCAGTTGGAATGTTGGGATAAAAAGTATGTCTTATCTGTTAATCCAGATCTCCAGCTATCTACATACCAAGTTTCATCGCAATCGGTTTAGTAGTTTTTGCGTGAAAGAACAACAAAACATTCATACGTCCATACATCCTCACAAACTTTACGTTTATAATATTAGCACAGATAAGATAATAGTTACTTCGTAAATATTAATAGGATTAGGTATAATATTACACAGACATGTAAAACGTAACATAACGTGAAAATAAGTGTACCTATGTAATTAGGTATTTTATTTTTAATGTAATAATAATAATGTTTATTTTGTCTCCAACGTTTTTTACAATAATTTTTACAAACCTTACGTGTTTATTTTTTTTACAATTGGTATTGATACTAGTTCCCAAACACATTTATTCTATACACATTCTTAGGTACATTTTACAAATATACCTAAGAATGATTAAGTGCCTTAGCATCTAAAATTATTATTTCATAGTTCTGAAAATACGAAAACGTGAATACGGAAACGTCTCTACTTCATAATATATAGGTATGCGGTTAAAATATTTTACGGCGTCAATGAATGCAGTGCAGATGTAATTATTTACATTGGTACACAATAACACAGGAAAAAATATGTACAAAGTCTTCTAAATATTTAGAAAGTGCGCCCTGGCTGGCAGCATTACGCTTGATAATGTTAGCAAAAGTTGTTTACTCTAGCTGACTCTAGAATATTGATTGTAAGTAATAGACAGAACTGTTTAATGCTGGTAACGAGTGGAACGTATGATGCTTCACGCTACATTTTGCTTTATGTCAATAATTTTTGAACTGAAAGCTTTTTTACGCACGTTGGACACTTTTTTGAGACGTTGGGAAAAGCACTGAACTCGCGTGACCGTCACGTCAAATGTGTGTGCTTGTGTATATGTAAATTATGTTTTCAATTCTGACGTGCAGTCCTACGACTGACAGTTTTGTTTTTAATGGGTTAGGTTGCAAACGAGGAGCCGGGTCACCTGATGGTGAGTGACTACTGCCGCCCATGGACACCTGCAACTCAAGAGTCACAAGTGCGTTGCCGGTCTTTAAGGTGCGAGTACGCTCTTTTTATGAAGGTCTGAAGGTCGGTCCAGAAATACCGCAGGCGACAATTTGTTCCACATATTTGTTGTGCGAGGCAAAAAGTTTCTAGAGAGGCGCACAGTGGTGGAATGCCAACTATTCAAATGGTAGGGATGGAAATTTTGTCGCGTTAAACGATGGCGGAAAGATGCGGCTGGTAGAAGTCCGAACAATCCTTCGGAGCACTCCCCATAATACAAGCGATAGAGAATGCAGAGTGAAGCTACATCTCTACGCAACGCCATGGGGTCAAGCCGAGTCGAAATATCCTGGCAATTGACGATTTCAGTCGCTGTCCGAAAGCGGTCTGGTAGTGGTGTGCTCCTGCATAGAGATGAGATGAATATTCCATTTGCGGCCGAACCTGCGCCCTATAACGTTGTAAGCGGTGGGGCTGGAGTGAAATACTGTTTCGATCTGTTCAGCACACCAAGCTTCTTCGAGCCTCACCCTCTAAATGGAAGGAGTACATAACAAATACCATGTAAAATGTATTTTCGTACATATTTTGTGTACATCCTTTGTTGGAGATCCTTAAATAAATAAAATAAACTATATATCGACGCCAAGGATTCCGATGCTTGCTGTGGCAGTTAGGGAAGGGCTTTCAAAGTAAGGTGATACGACAAATGGTATCTTTTTGTGTGTGCGCTTAAACCTGTGCCTTCGTGGGATAAATTGGACTAAGTAGATTACGTCGACCCCAATCTGAAACTTTTTGTAAGGAAGTTTCGATTTCAGACACAAGTTTGGTTCGGCTCTCGATGACGTTTTCTCGAGAAATATAGGCGCGACCGGTGTTAAAGTCATCACTCGTGGTATTATCTGCAATGAATGCAGCTGATTTTTAGCATATCATTGATGTGCAGAAGAAACAGCGTGGGTGACAACACAAACCCTTGTAGAACACCAGCTTTG
The DNA here is from genome assembly GCA_963859945.1 of Euplagia quadripunctaria. NCBI lineage: Eukaryota > Metazoa > Arthropoda > Insecta > Lepidoptera > Erebidae > Euplagia > Euplagia quadripunctaria. The sequence goes on along the minus strand of CAWLEN010000137.1, from coordinate 11,461 downwards.
ACAGACTCGGAGTCGAAGCATGCACCGTCGACAAAGACCTTGATGCTTCTGTCAGTAAGGAAACTGGTGACCCAATTGCACAGTTTCTCGGAAGCCCATAAAAATGAAGCTTCGAGAGAAGCACTTTGTGCCAGACCCGATCGCAGACCTTCGCTATGTCTAAACTAACCCCCTGGCTTGTGCCATCAAATGTGTCAGATAAACGAGAATATCACCAGCTATGCGACCCCGACGGCAAATGTATTGTCGGTATGTTCGATTTTGTAGATCTGTTCGAAGGGTTTCTCCCTTCGCCTTGGAAAATATTTCAACCGTGCAGTACAATACAGTTGCTTGATATATTGATTAAACACTTTATTTGGTAGTTGGTGGGTAGTAATGTTTTATTTAAACCTGTGACTGGTTATGCCTATACGTAAACAAATGAAAATGCATTACATATGTGGACCTACCACCTGCTTATGCTACTTATGTACTACAGGGACTACCCCTAATTTTAGATTCGATGTTTTTAACGATCTCAGATGTTAAACACTTTATAAACTTAACTCCATAATTAAAACAAACTAGATAAGTATCTACAGACCTTAAAATTGCTTTGTAGGTGCTTTCCATTAAACTTTAAATAGTCCCATGTCTTTCAGTTCGTAACCTCCTAACGTTACAGTTTTATGGCCTACTTCCTTCTACACAAAGGTAATGATGAATGTACGTTTGTTGAATAGATTTAGTTCAAGATTTCCTCCGCACAGCTTGTACCCACCATTAGTCAGTATGACTGTTTGTTTCATATCATGCTAATAAAATAATATAACGTTACGCAAATATTTGACCTGATGAAAGCTTGTGGTATCACTTAAATAAAAATAAATTGCTGTGCGTTGGTAAGCGCATCACTTGACATGAAGGACGGGTTTGCAAATTTGGTTTTTACCCGTAGAAAAATTTGAAAAACTTTGCCAAAAAATTGGAAATGCTGAAACCTTATTTTTATGGAATAAAAAAAGAATCAAACAAGTCATGGAATGTCGAAAAGATGAACGTCTGCGGATGAGCTGGTTTAAAAAAGTCAAGCAAAAGCCTCACTTGTAACTGTCATCTTGCGATAAGAAAGAAGCGAAGTTATTACTATATCTACCATTTAAAACTATATGAATGTACCATTTAACTGAAAGCTCTGTGAACTCTTTGGAATTCGTTACGCTAAAGTGTCTACATACAGTCGGTATAATGCATGTTGCGCAGTGCGCTATTCTGAGCAATTCCGCTGAAACCATATGTGATTTATATGTTATAAACATGATCAGTGAATAACCGAGTGCGGGTTATTGTGACTACTAACAGGCAACATCTAAATTTAGAATAACTGCTGGAGGCGCTTGCATGAATACTCAAACATTGACGGCCGCGTCCGTCGTCTTGAGGTGTTCGTTACGTACCTATATTCTATATTCAGAAATTCGTATTGTTAAAATTCAAATACGTTTTATCCTTTTCAGGCAAACAAAAAAAAAGTGAATTTGTAATTAACTACACAATCGTATTTCTTACCAAGTTATAATCGGAAAAAAAATATTTCAACTAGGAGGATTAAAATACATAATTCATACTTATAAAAGCTCAGCCCATATGTATTTATAAACAGACAGGTATACATATATTTCGAAAAAAGAAATTATTCGCGAAATGGTTTTGATTGTGTGCACTGTGTCTTTAAATTTCAACAATACATCAACATCCTTAGTGTTAAATACCCTTGGTTTAATTTATTTCAGCGCTCTCTCTTACGCAATATTAGCGCATTATCGGTAAATTTTCAAATTCAATTTGTCTGTTTTAAAATACGATTTTAGCATTACAAATCATGAATTTACTTAAAATTGTTTGGGCTTTAAGTCATTTATGGGGTCCACTATACATATCTGTCTAATTAGTAAGTACGAACGGAGAAACGATACGATATGTGCGCCATCTCTGGAGCCTTCCTCCATAAGATTCCGAGTATTCCGACAACGGTAAAACTATACATGAACGAAGGTACTATGCGTTTCAAGTGAGAAGATAATCGCGACCGCGCGGACTTCACTTAAGACTTATCAAATAACTATAAATTAAAAATTTAAAACACCCCCAACTCGAAAATCCCTTCAACGATTACAAAATGCCTTACATCATTTTGGAAAAAAGCTGATACTCTTACACTGCTGGACCGATATTAACCAAATAGCTAAGAACCACCACTAGGAAACTGGCTTACGATGCCACAGACAGACACACACACACAGAGACATCGACGTCAAACTTATTTTAACACCCTTCTTTTTGCGTTGGGGGTTAAAAAGTACCTACTGTCAGCACCAAAAACATCCTTAATTAGGTACATAGATAGATTACGCTGTATTTGTACACCAAGGTTTTACAGAGAATATGTAACAGAAGATGTATTGTACCAATAGTGTTTAGAGGGCGGCCTTGTCGCTCAAAGCAATCTCTTCCAGGCAACCTTAGGATGGACCGGAGTTATTTTACTAAACTGGTGGTAATCGTTGGCGTTGAGTTAAAACACGTACGTACAATATATGTATACCTACGTAATTTAAAAAAGTTTATGTTTAATATTAAAAATAAAAATGTTCATTAGTTATAGGTCTAGTTTACTAAAAGTCATACCAGGTCATGACAAAACTAAAATTAGTGATTTTCATATAGTAATATCCACTGTCACCTGTCATATCCATGTCAGAGTTAACCAGTAAATTGGACTTTTTTTACTTTTAGTATTTTTATTATTTTGTTCATTCTCATTTATCATAAGTGCAAAGAAGTAAAATATAATAGGGAAATCAAAATTCGTAGTGTGCAAACCAGGGAAATTGTATTTAACGATCTCGACACCGATAATTTTTTTTACATGTAAACATTTAGTATTTATCCATCACATCAAAAGTAGTAGGTTTATGAGGTGGCTTCTGAACATTATATACTTCCATAATATTTACTAGCTGTGCACATGATGTTTTATAGACTTTCTCAATAAATAGGCAGAAAACAAAAATATTTTTTCTAACGCTTGTAGACATTAACAAAGTCTTAGGTCTTCAGCTTTGTTATAGCTGTGCCCACCATTGATAGCTACTATACAATTTTTTCAATGGAAAATGATTCCAAAATCTCCACTTGCATTTCTTATTCTTCATCAGATGCAGAAGATGATGAAATTAAAGAGGTATCCCACTAATATTATAAACCTGGATTAACGCATAAGCTTTTTATCCCGATATTTCCACGGGATCAGGACTTACGCGAGTGAAACCGCGGGGCGCTGCTAGTAGATAATATTTAAAGGTACCTACATGTCTGATTGAAGTCGGTGCCAAGCCAACGCGGTGGCTGCGTTGGGCTTCATGCTGAGTAAAACAACCCAAACGACACATGCGTGTTTGCCCGTGTAGATTAATTTGCCTGTCTGCCTGCCTTCCTCAAAAACGCCTGCACGGGTAGACGCCGTTGGCGCATGTCTCAAATGATATTGAATTTTCTATGCTTATCAGGTCACTGATAAATTTGGATAATTTGACTACTGCACATAAGTTTACTTGAAAGTTTATCGGTTGGTCTTTGATCATTAACAAAATATTCAGATATTTAATTATATTCCGTTATTAGTCAAGCTGTTTATATTCCTAAGTATTACTTATTGCGTTTCGCGCTTTTCACCGACTTTAAACAGACCAGTAGGAAGTTTTATAGTATGTAACCTTTGACAAAATTTTTTTTACATGCAGATTATCCCTTCTTTAAGTTTCTTTTAAGTTTTTTTAGATTAACTGTAATTGTTTCTTTTTTATCAATAATGAAGTTGGAAAGAGCTATAACCTCGACCATGTCCTATAATTATTGTTTAATTAGATGAAATTATTTTCATTTCATAAATTTGACTCTCTATAGGCTACTGAAACTTAAAACTACAAGGGAGTTTAGAATATATTGGACGCAATTATTCGTTTTTTAAGTTTTTATATAGTTTGACGTGGTTTTAGAAAGCTTAGGGGGGGCGATTGCCCCTATCGCCCCCCCCCCCGTGGATCCGCCACTGATCCTACGCATTATTAAAATAATTTTATATTTGTCAAGTAGTACGTAGTTGGATTAAGAAGCTACTTGTTCAAAGTTATATTTGTTTCCGATAACATTATTTAAAAGCTTTGATATTTCTATTAAGGATTACCGAGGACAAAGTTGCGATAATGCATCAAATATGGCTGTAAAATATTATGTTGTTCAGGCTAAAATAAAATAACAATATGAACTTGCAATTTTTGTCCTGTGTGCGGCAAATTCACTCGATTTGGTAGGTATTGAAGCTGTTGAGTGTGTTTCAGAAGCAACGGTATACTTTGGTCCAACTCGGGAATCGATGCTCCAAGATTTTGCCCTGTTTTTTCCGAGTGACAAACATAACTTGCCTTTCTAAAATACCAGACATCGATAAAAGCCACAGTAACTCTTCCAAGAGCAAAATATAAGTTTATTATCGCAAAAACATTGTTTTATGTAATAGAACTATAAATTAATAACTTATTAATTTTTTGGTGTGACATTGCTTTTCGCCGAATTTCATAATTTTACATCAATTGAAAGTAGGTACCCGATAGATTTTGTTTACCTGTGAAATGTTAGAATATAGGGCTTAAATGGCCATATCTTTTGATTGCTTTTGACTTAGAAGATTTTTTACAGCTTCAAAGGAGCGCAGACATAAATAATTGATGTTAATTTCAACTTGATACCTACACGCGATACTGAGAAAAATGATCTTGACAGACAGATAGAAAAACAGAAGGACAATAAAGTGATCCTTTTCCCTTTTGAGTAATGCAACCCTAAAAATACAAAAATCGGAGACGATATCTCCATATCGTGTAATATTTTAGGGGTTATGAATAAAACAAGCACAGAATAACACTGTGACCATGGACGTTACAATGAAAGTCTATGCATCAATGCATGCATATAAAGATAACTACGAAAGAAAACTAATTCGCAGCACATGCATCACCATTTTTGAAGGATCATCAGAGACTGTAGAGTCGAATGGCAAGGAAAAGTTTCACAACAACAACATAATTTACACATTATATATGCGACACACACATTATATAAACAAAACGTTCAGCAGCATACCAAGAAATCAATAATAGTTATAGTTTTATCGATTCTGAAAATATAACACAAAAATGCAAAGAATATGCAGAATTTTGTGTAGAATAATGCTCTCATTTAAGGCGGTAGCTACTGCAAAAGAACCTGCTGATTTAAGCATCTCAGCCTTACATAATATGATAAATTAAAAGACACTGATCACCAACTGTAGTTGAGAACATTTATTTTCACAACTAAAAATAATAACAAATTAATTACGAATGTCAATGTTACAGGAATGTTTAAATAATTTTTCAGTTATGTGTATAGAAAGTGATGTTCTTCAAATACTTATCTTTGAGGACATAATAGAAGATTTTGCACATCAGAAATCTCAAAGGAACCACATTAATTGTCAATACAAAAATGGTCAAGGTAAAGCCGTGGTCGGGCTATCTACAGTTTATTAAACGTAATTTTTATTAGTATTGAAATATTATCAAGAGTTCTAGTTATAAATATCGTCATTCTTTATTTTTGGTAGAGGTAACTATGTCGATTGATTTAAAACAATTTTATCTCAATTCTAGATGGAGTTGAGAGAGAAGAACTTCATAACTTTTTCTGTGAGTGCAGGTGTACAATGTACTATTACAGATAAATATTTTTAGCATCTGAGTAAGTCATGTAAGAATGCAGGCAATTTGAGTAGAATTATTTTATCTTTATATGAGAGTTTACTATAGTTGTCCGCCTCATCACCTACACTTTTCTCAAAAGTTTGTATAGTAAAACAATTGTCTCATTCATAGCATCCGCAATAAATTGTAATTTATTAGATAGTAACTTACCTTTTCATGCAAAACTTATTAAATTACAGTTAACGACGTGTCTGCGAAATTCGAATGAGCTTTGGTGATGCTTTAGAAGCTATAAATATACTTAGTTATTTACAACCTATTTAAAATCTCGTTAAATTTACGACTATAGCTGTTAACACGCTTCCCTGAAAATGAACATTTATAATACATATTATTATAATATATACAAATTGAAACTGGCCAATAGCACTGCCTGTTAATCTGTTATAAAACAAAGTGTTTCTATCCGGCGGCGTCGGGTCTTGCGGCCATTTTTAGCTGTTAACTTTACTATTTATTGTAGCAATTCAATTTATGTTCTAGGGTACCCTAAGTTTCCAAATACAACATCTATAGGACTTGCTCATTAAATCTGTAAATTGAATGGATGATATTCGTTTTGTATGTAGCGAAAATGTTAAAATTAAATATTCAGGATGTATTTTAAAAAGGAACACTTAAGCACTTAAATCACTGAAAGAGCATGAGTTTTGCATGCAGTTACAAGAACTTTTGAAAAAAGAAAAACTATCCGTTTACAAGTTATGACCATATTTCCAGGTATTTTACCTCCGTTTCTCATAAAAGCAGGTGGAATATGTAAAGTTAAAGATTTTAAATGATATACATTTTTTTCTATTTTGGAACTATTCACTCAGTTATTGAGAAAATCCATAAAACTAACGGAATGAAAAATTCCAAAATAAAAAAATATGTACGAATCAACTACAAGAAAATCTTAAACGTTACACATTCTACCTACCTACCTACTTTTATTAAAAAACGCTTGAGGTGTCTTTGATACCCCTAGTTGGGACGAAGTTATTTTCGCTATATATACCTATACTTATATATATTTCATGGATTGAATAAATTATATCAAAATATAGTAAACATTGTGAAAAATCGAAATTAAAATTCCGCCATCTGTGAAAGTTGCCCTTACTAATACATATACGGATAATTAGTATGCAAAATATTACAGTAGTATCGCGCAGTATCCACAGATGGCGTATAAATAAAATAAATCAACACGCGGTCAGCATTTTTCGTTGCGCTAACACTTTTTTCTGGCTAGGGTTTGTAAACGGATCAATTTTTTTCAAAAATTCTTATTGTAAATGCATCCTAGAGTCATGCCCATTCAGTGATTTAAGTTAGTGTTCCTTTTTTGAACACACCAAGTATGAGAAAAAAATTGCTACAGGTCATTTTTAGATGTAGCAATTTTAAAAACTTTTTAAATTTTTTCTCTATGTTTCATTCTCTGATGATTAACTTCAGGTTTAATAAGTGTTGAACTTTTAATACTTTTTCAACAATTTTGTACTACATTATAAATTAGCATTTCAGGATAATCACTTAAGGGTTAAAAAACAGAAAATTAACTGATCTTTAATATTCTGTTATTATAATATAGAACAACTCATTCTTCCATCCCATTCTAAACAGCACGAAGAAAAACGCTAATCTATCGCAATTGACATCTTTCCGGTGTCTATTATGACTTATTAATAAAATTGTGCGTTAACAAGTCTGATTGTTACGGGTTGCCAATCCCTTGAACTTTTCTTACCAACACTAGTTTTCGTTTTACAGGAGAGAAATTGACAAAAATGCACGCGGCCCATCTCATGATAAGTGGTCACTGACTATACATATACATAAACTTGTAACAGTGTCACTTGTTCGTTACCTTACTTTAATCGCTGCAGTGACCCTACATAACAGCAGAACTATCGCTTGAACTGCTGATTAATAATTCTTTAAAAAAAAAACCGACTTCAATGCAATTCTCATGGATGCCATTGTCAGAACTGGACCAAATTGAAATGGGACCACACGGGAAGCACCAACTTTCAAATAAAAAAAGGATCATCAAAATCGGTTCACCCAGTCGAAAGATCTGAGGTAACAAACATAAAAAAAACACACACAGTCGAATTGAGAACCTCCTCCTTTTTTTAAGTCGGTTAAAAACGGTATTTTATGAAAAAATTAGATGTGCCTTCCATAATTTGTGAAGAATAAGTTGTTTACTAATGTAAATATTATGTAACTTTCAATATAATGTTCGAAAGGTATTCCGTTGACGGCATGACGAAATCGTAATAATTATGTCTAAAGCAAGTTACGCCCGAGGAGTCATACCAGATTAATGGTCACAGGTCACGCTTCGTACCGAAAGTAGGGAAAAAGGACTACTCAGTTCCGAAATCCTTTAGTCTTACCTCTTTTCTTCTAAAGACTATGGAAGGAGCTACAGACCACGACATTAGAGCAAAGTACTTAATAGAAAGACCACTAATACCCTACCAACATGCTTACCAAAAGGGCAAATCCATGGAAACAGCTTTGTTAGATCTAATCGACAACGTGGAGCAGTCTCTAGAGGATAAGGAAACTACTCTATGTGCTTTTCTTGACATTGAGGGTGCCTTTAACAATACACTCATCCTCAACAACAATCCTCAGAGGAAGGAATGCAAAAAGGGTATTAATGTCACCACCATAAAATTAATGAAAAACAGGCCCTCAAACTGAATTGCGACAGTTTCATTAAATGAAGCATAGCACAAATTCTTTACTACACGAGCGTGCTCACAAGGAGGCGTATTATCCCCAATACTTTGGACCTTCGCTGTTGACCAACTCTTTGTAGAAATGACTAACCTCGACTATGACATACAGGGTTACGCAGACGACCTGGTGGTCATAGTCAGAGGACCATGCCTCCACACCATCTCATCACTACTGCAAGGAGCTCTCAACACCATCAACACGTGGTGCAGAGATAACTAATTATCTATTAAAGCAGACAAAACGATGATAATTCCAATCACAAAGAAAAGGAAGCTGAAAAGATTGTTAAATCCAAAACTGAACGGCAAAATCATTTTTTTTCTAGTGAGGTTAAGTACCTAGGGGTCACACTTGATCAAAAGTTAACCTGGAGTCCTCACATCATAGACATACTCAATAAAGCAAAAATGGTATTATGGATGAGCTGTCGCTTGCTTGGCGTCAGATAGGGACTTCAGCCTAAGATTGCTCTATGGCTATACACGGTGATTGCAAGGCCAATCGTAACGTACGAAGCTACCACCTGATGCCGTAAGCCAAACGACTACCTCAAACAAATTAGGCAGCCTACAACGTACGGCTTGTTTAATAGCCACTAGTGCGCTACCTTCGACACCAGGGGACGCTCTAAACGCACTACTAAACCTGACTCCGCTCAGCATCTATGTGCAAAAAGAAGCTACTAAAAGCATATACAGGATATGTACACAAAGGAACCCAAAGTGGCCATCACGAACACTAAACTCACTAAAAGAGTCGATTTTCGAAATAGGATATCTAAACATGCCAGCTGATGACATGCAAACAGAGATCGACTTCGTAAGAAGGTACACAGTAGATATACCATAGAGGGATACATGGCCTGGAAGGCCTCCAATCCAACACAAATGGTAGTCACGAGTGGTACACCGATGGGTCTAATAAAGGCCTTGCTGTAGGTTGTGGAATTTACGGAGAGTGGAGCATCAATCTGGGAACAGAGGCCTCCGTAGACCTTGAAAGAAAAGTAAGACATCAACACATCTACATCAACTCAGACAGCCAAGCAAGTCTCAAAATTGTATAGTGACAATAGGCACTGTACAATTTTGAGACTAGCTCAAAGCTAATACAAAATTGCAAGGAAAACCTGAATACACTGGGGAATCATACAAAATTACGTTAAGTTGAATACCAGGCCACTCAGGTATCGATGGCGATGAAAAAAACCGATAAACTCGCCAGAGCTGGTGCAGACAACCGACAGCATGGACCGGAACCATTCTGCAGCATCACCAAACAGCGAGCTTATTCAATCATAAACGCCCAATACACATCAAATGCAATTAAGAGATGGAAGACCACGACTGAATTCAATGGAAGAACACGGATCCTCACCGGACACTGCAAAACTGAACAAACATATGTTCAACTGAAAGTTGGGTGAGAACACAATATGCAGATTATGTCGGAAGGCAGAAAGAAGAAACTGTGATGCATATTCTATATCTATTATATTAACCTAGAGTTGGACATCATGCAACCGCAGGAAATACAACTGAGAGGATCTGGAGGTTTCTCGAATAAGTCTGAACAGTGAACTATAAAGCAAAATGCGCTACAAAAGACCAGAAGTAGTTGAGGTAGCACTAGGCACTTCAATCAATAATAATAATAACAAGTCTGATGGTAACGCGTTGCCAATCCCTTGAACTTTTCTTACCAGCACTAGTTTTCGTATTGCAGGAGAGAAGTTGACAAAATTGCACGCGGCCCGTTTCATGATAAGTGGTCACTGACGATACATATAAGTACATAAACTTATAACAGTGTGACTTGTTCGTTGCCTTACTTTAATCGTTGCGGTCACCACCTTACATAACAGCAGAAATATCGCTTGTACTGCTGTTTAAAAACGGTACTTCATAAGGTGAAGGTACCTGGACCACTGGGAGCTTCTAATTAGAGCAGATATCAGATGTGCCTTCCATAATTTGTGAAGAATAAGTTGTTTACTAATGTAAATATTACGTTATAACGTTCTTTTTAATGTTCCAAAGGTATCCCGTTGACGGCATGACGAAACCGTGAAATGTCTAAGGCTACTGTGACACGGTAAGGCTCTTGGTGGCCAAAGGCAATTAATTTCTGCTAGCGTGAGACCGTGGATTTTGTATCTGTCCTCTATAATCTACGCTAAGGATTAAGTAACATCGCCTAACAGTGAAATATTCCTCACAAACAAAATACCCTGAAGATATGGTGACGGCGTTCACATAGGCAGTCCTCGCTATTTCAGTCAAACCGTGTGTATGAATTAACATGTACTTTCGCATAGAAAGGTGTTCAAAAATAATATAGATAACTTCTAAAAGGCGTATGGAAAGGTGTACGAATTTTAAAACTTTTCAAACTGTGATATTTTAGAGATAAAAATAAAATAAATGGTAATACAAAGTAGGTTCCTGGGTTTGTGGACTTTGTGGTTTAGTTAAGCCAAGTGTGGCAGTCAATATTTTGAAATTAATAACCTAGAAAATATTATCAAAACACAAAACGTTATCTACTTGTAAAATAAATATTAACAAGGTGTGTTATATTCTTACATGAACACGCCATTGTAAAGTGGCACTAAATTAACATAACGTAGCTAAAGCCTATATACTGAATGTATTCAGAATCTTTAACTTTACACGTTCCACCTACTTTTATGAAAAACAGAGGCATAAATACCTGAAAAATTCAAACGTTCATAACTTGTAAACGAATAGTTTTTTTTTAATTCTTATTGTAACTGCATGCTAGAGTCATGGCCCTTTCAGTGACTTAAGTAAGTGTTCTATTTTCAAATACACCTTTTTAAATACTTAAGCATGAATTACAGAGAAAATACTTCA
>CAWLEN010000135.1:0-16530 GCA_963859945.1 Euplagia quadripunctaria | reverse complement strand
AACCGAAGTCATATATAAAATGGTTTATTTAAAAATATGCAAAAAAAATGTGAAATTAGAGTTTCCTTATTTATTGCAGAACTACCCAGTTAAACAAATACACCTATTATCCTTAACATACGTTATCGTAAACCATCGGAATGCAGTTTTAGAGGAGTGGACAGTTAAATATGCCTCTGAGTGTATTATTTTAATATATTAGTTGGTTTATACTTACTGTATTGTAAAAAAGTTATTAAATAAAGAAATAGAAATTAATCCAGTCAATTAAGTAACAAAAAGAGTCAACCTCCGAATGAGAGATAATAAACTGAAAACTCGCATAAACTGTTATTTTGGCATTCTGTATGTTGTCTCAAAAGTCTCGTGAAACTCGTGTCCACGTCGTCAGATATTTAAGACCATTGTTGTTTTTTCAAGAAAGATATAAAATTTTATCCAAATCGTTAGAGCCGTTTTCGAGATACGCAAAATAAATTTAAATACAGAATTTGCTAACATATATTATAGTGATTTAGTAACTTTATACGAGGTACTATTCACCAGGACCCTGGTTAGCCCTGCATTATTGTTTACCGCGCTCTATCCATGAAAAAAAAAAATAAACATAATTTGTGGACAATTTTATGCTTTACAGTTTTATAATAGATTTGAAAGAAAGGAAGAAAGAAAGAAAGAAAGAAAAATGTTTTATTCACAGACACCTAAGATATACAATAACTATAATAAACTTACATCCAAATACAATAAACGGGCTTAAAACATGTGTACCTCACGTGCCCGACGGATAGGGTCTGGTTCAGCATTTGCCAAACATGTGCCTAGCGCTGGTTTTCAACCAGACCCTTCATACCCCACGGATATCAATCAGCAAAAACGAAACAAATACAATATAAAACATTTTTTTTTATTATGTAAACACCAATTACTACCATGTATTTACTTTACACATTGACAGAAAATCGGCAAGATGCACGTGAACACAAACGGACCGTCTCCCACCGCACCACACCAAAAACGATACAATTAAGTATTATGATATGTCAAAACATATCATAATCATTCAAAAAATCATTTCTACACCTACACACACCCATACCACCTCGACACCCGAGCCCTAGCCGAGTTTCTAGTATTATATTAAAGAGCTATTTGTGTCAGTCATGCCAAGATCCCGTTGTAAATTTATTAGGTAACGCCGCAGATGAATTCTAAATGTGTTTACTGCGGTAAGTGACCTAATCGCGGGAGGTATATTGTTCCAAATTTTACTAGGTGCATAACGGAAACTGCCGCTGAATGCAGCTGTCTTGTGAGGAGGAACAGACAAATGTAGCGAGCACTGCCTGTTATCACAGTCGCGTCTGCTGGACACCCAGTGTTATTTATTATAAAGGTAAGTAGGCTCCTTATATTTAATTATCCCAAACATTAGGCATGCAAGGTGGAGTTTGCGACGATTTTTCATTTTCATTAAAAAATATTCATTGAGGAACGGGATAACATGGCTTCGAGGAGGTATCACGAAACAAAAACGAGCACAGGCGTTCTGGACTCGTTGAATCAACCGATCTGTGCGTGATAGTAGGCGCGGGCCGTACACTGTATCAGCGTAGTTGAGCTTAGAAAGCACGAGCGAGTCCACAAGCTGCACTCTTAGATTTTCTGATAGATAAGGTCTTATTCTATACAGCAATCTTAGGCGATAAAAGCAATTTCGGACCGAGTCAGCAACATGTTTCTCATACCTAAGACTGGAGTCCATAAATAAACCCAAATTGCGTGCCTCCTGGACCCTTTCGATGACTTTCCCCATAAGTAAAACGTTAAGCGTCGGCAGATGTTTGAGTTGTTTTTTTTGTACCCAATATCAGGTATTTTGTTTTGAGTGGGTTGAGTACCAAGCCGTTATCTCCAGACCATGATACAATCCTCTGGAGGTCTTCATTGAGCGCTTCAACTGCTCTTTCATAATCATGAGGTTTAAAATATATATAAACTTGCACGGTATCTACACGAGTGTATGCATGTGGTTAAGTCTGCACAGTATGAAGTAAACAAAATCGGACCAAGAATGCACCCTGAGGCACGCCCCTCTGGAGGAGGGTAAGACCCGATTGGAGAGAAGATCCGTCGTTCATGCGCAGCTTCACGCATTATTGCCGGTTATCAAGGTAACTGTGGAACCACCTAACCGCACTGGGGTCGAATCCGTAATAATTTAACTTAGAAATAAATAAAGAAATAATAATACTATCAAATGCCCGGGAATAGTCCAGAAGCACCAGTAGCGTGCACATGCCTTGGTCCTGGGCTGAAAGTATGTTGTCTGTTACGTCCAATAGCGTGGTACTGGTGCTACGTTGCTTTCTAAAACCCGACTGAAGCTCAGGTAGTATGGCATTATCCTCCAAATAATTGTTTACACACCACCTTTTCTAATACCTTTGAAAGGCATGATAGAATGCTGATCGGTCGAAGATCTTTCATAGCTATAGGCTTCATGTTTTTCGGTATTGGTCTCACAGTAGCAACTTTCCATTGATCAGGAAAGGTCGAGGTCTCAATTGATTTATTAATATTATCTGTAATATACTGTAGCATATGTGGTAGGGTTAAAAATAACATATCGAGACTAATCCTGTCACAACCCTCTGCATTAGATTTTAAATTTAGTACATACTTTAGGGTGTCTTCCTTAATGATGGGTGAAATCTTAAAAAGCGTTCCACAATATCGATTAGACTCAAAGTAGGTTAATAATGATAAATTAATTGTAAGGTTCCCGGGAACATTCAAAAAATGTAAATTATTTCGTTTGGGTCAGAAAAATGAGGAGGAAGACTCTGGGTAAAATAGTGGCTTTTAATTTTTTCCATAACAAGTTTGGGTTTTTGATTTTATTATTTACATTATACTTATTTAATACATATCGGCATTATTGTTACGGTGGCACGTCTATAATATTATAACTTTGTACTTATAATTTAGTAACAATAAATCCAACAAACGAGTTGATTGTCTACTCATTTACCACAACACAGCGAAACCCCAACACACTACAACTACATCTCTGTTGGGTAGTAATAAACCCAACATTCTGTCCTTCGAGGGAGTAAGTTGTGCTATTTACTTTATTTACGATCGCGAATCGGTTGTTCTGGCCTCCCACAAGCGGGTCTCACCAGAAACAAATTGAGAAGTCGCACCATCGTAAGAAGTGATTGCACAATAGAAAGAACCAGGAGTGTGGAATAACAACCAACTATCCAGAGTAAATTTCGTCTTGAAATTATCGGGAATTACAACAAGATGTCTTCAGTAACAGCAACTTACGAAAACCAGAGAGAACTTTATGAAGGTATCAAAAAAGTCGGCATCAATATCAAGAAAGATGGCTGGGATAGGAAGAACGGTGACTACTTCAAACGGCGCATGCAAATGTTGGAAAACTTATGGAGCGAGTTCCAGTTTAACCATGACCGTTTATCCACTGAAACAAGTGTGAGTCATCCTTATTTTACTACTAATCTTTACAACATAACATTACAATGTTATGAAGAAGTCAAAGAGTTGATTCTTCAACAACACCAACAACTTTCGACTCACAACTACCCTACAGGTGGTTTGTCCGTGCAGTCAACTACAACGAGAAATACCTCTCAACAAGAAAGAGTAGGTATTTCGAAAGAAACGAAACGAGAAGAACAAGCCGGCGAGGGGGAAAATGAAACACGTAACCCAGAGGAGAGTCAAAGTAACAGCATCAGAGATCAATCACCTTCTCGTCAGCAACAGAGTCCCACCAAGAGGGAAACAGGCTCCAACAGCAAACTAGACGATCTACTACGCAAACAATCGGCGAATTTCAAGGCGTTCATGAGAGCAGTCGCCAACATTCAAGTTGAATTTATTACTGAAAGGTGGGAATTTCAAGACTCGTTACAAACACTACAGTCACGTTGGTCGGCTATTGACTGTCTTCACTGGGAGATAGAATGTGAGCTAGATGGAGACAAAAACGCAGTGTACGAAGAGCGTTACACAAGGTTTGAATGCCAATTTCTCGAAATCAAGACTTTGCATACCAAGATGTGGTCCGGAGCTTATCGAGAGAAAACTACGCCAACATTAGAAATACATGTTTTTCATGGAAAACACAATCAGTGGATTCCATTCAAAGATCTTTTTATAGAAGCAATACATAATAATACCTCTTTATCACCAGCACAGAAAATGCAGTTTTTAAGGGGTAAAGTCCAGGGAGAAGCTGAAAAACTGATTCAGCACTTACAAATAAGTTCTGATAACTACCTTGTGTGTTGGGACATCCTAAATAACCGTTATAACAACAAAAAACTTATATTTACATCGCACATCAATATGCTCTTCAATTTGCCGAATATGCAGCAACAGTCATTAGCCCCAATAAAAAAGATGCATGACGTCACAATAGAATGTTTACACGCCATCAAGAATTTAGGTGTGGATATCAGTACCTGGGATCCACTTCTAGTACATATTATGTCGCAGAAGTTAGACCACGAAACACACACCGGCAACATTGAAACACTGAAAAATTCACGAGAACTTCCTACACTAAAGGACTTCTTAGACTACTTAGAGGGGAAGTTTACTGCAATAGAAGCTTCGCTTCGAAAACAAGATAGCTATCAGAAACCAAGTTCTGGAGCTAACCAACACCAAGAAGCATCGAGAAAACAATTTAACTACCTTTACAAACACAATCAAGCGGCCAGCAACAACAAGGTTACGAAATCATTTCAGGCGTCAACAATTATAACATGTCCACTATGCAACGAAGAGCACGGCCTATATTTTTGCACGCAGTTAGTAGAATTGTCGACTGACGAAAAACTTAACATGGTTAATAGACTACAAGTTTGCATTAATTGCCTATTTAGCCACAAAGGCAAAAAATGTATATCAAGTAATCGATGTCGAAAGTGCAACGCACAGCATCACAGTTTATTGCATGATGTTTTTACTATAAACAGAGAGGACAGCGGTGACATGCAGTCAAGTGCACACGTACTGGATAAAGCAACGTCACCTCTTACTCGGTCAATCGGTCACAAAACATCAGCGGCCTGATTTTCTTACAACTAACAATTAAAATGTGCAATATTTAGACTGTCTGACGCCAGCACATTTCCTAACAAGGAGGTCGGGATTAACCGTCATCGAAACAAGAGAAGACGCCCGAACAAGGTGGGAACTTACAAGAAACATTTTCAAAGAAATTTGGAAGAGATGGAAAAGCGAGTACCTGAGCCAATTGTTAACGAGAACAAAATGGCAGCAGTCTGGCAATAACATGAAGATCGGCGATTTGGTGGTTGTACATGATGACCAACTACCCTCGGGAAAATGGTTGATGGGTAGAATAACGAATGTTCATCCTGGAGACGACGGATATGTTCGGGTCGTGTCCCTTAAAACAAGAAATGGATATATAAAAAGACCTATTACAAAGTTATCTGTGTTGCCAATGGATTTCAATGAAACCGCGAAACAATCATTTTCAACCAAATGTGAACAAGAAGCAAAAAACAACACGAAAAAGTCAAAACAATTTAAATCGCAAACAAGCAAAGTCAACTTTATTTGTTTTGTCATGACCCTATTATACCTCATGAATTCAGTTACCGCTGCAAGTACTACAAGTTCAATCGAGTTGCAACAAGGATTATACTTCGATAAACTAACAGATATGAAGCTGATTCGTGATGAGTGGAAAGTTGTCGTCTACTATGACGTGAAACCTTATTGGCATGGCATCTCAATCTTTAATAAATTTATTGATCATCTGGAAACAGTATGTGTGAAACTTAAACAAAAAACACAATGTAATATAATTTCTTTACAATTACATCACGCGTTTGCGGAACTCGAACACTATAACCGCATGTTGCTGAATCCGCAAGGCCGAGTAAATATGAGAAGCAAGGCGTCGGGTCCGTAGCACGTTCCCTGTTCGGAGTATTAGATGACCAATTCGCCGAACAATATAAACAGGACATTGAACTCGTAAAACAAAATGAGAAACATCTGGCGCTGTTATACAAAAACCAGACAACTGTAATAGAAGCTGAATACAATGTACTTAGAAGATCGGAAGAAACTATAGAGAAGCAATACAAAATTTTTAATCAACATCTTCTAAACTTCAACAAATTCACAAATAATGTTCAACAAGAAATTGGAGCCAATGAACTATCAATCCAGTTTTCAATGTCCGCAATCTCCGCGAACAGTTTGATAGAACATCTAAGAAACGTTCAGGAAGTTTTATTGGACACTGTTACAAACATATACAACGGCAAGATAAATCTGCATCTTATTGACCCAGAACAACTACGAGACGAATTAAACATAACATCAGGTCAACTGTCAAAAAATTTGGCTCTACCAATCGCTAATATACAAACAAATTTCTTCCGCTTATACAATCTTCTACAAGTAAAGACCAAAACAACAAAAGAATATCTCATAATTGAGATCAGAGTGCCGTTAGTAAGTAGAGAAGAATACGAGATTTACCACGTTATACCGGTACCGAAAAGTAACGACGAAGATATGGTCACCCTACAACCCGTAGCGGAAATATTAGCAATTAAAATATTCCTTATTCCTATTCCTTTCGAATATCGAAAGGATTCTTATCTACCGATGACAGATACAGACTTACATCAATGCCTGCACTACGATAGTACAACGCAGTTATGTACAACACATGGACCAATCTATCACATGAAGTCGGATGAAAGCCTCTGCAAGAAAAAGAATGAGTCATCTGACTGCAAAACAAAACACGAAACTGTCAAGACACATGGTTGGTACTTAATAACATAAACAATTACTTGTATTCTTGCTGTAAACAATGCAAGGTACGCGTCATATGCGGGAATCAAGTTACAACACAAATACTCAGCAAGGCCGGGGTAATGACACTTGCAAATGATTGTATTGTCAACAGTGAAGCTTTTACTCTTCACTCTCCAAGTCATCAAATGAATACGATGCAAGCCCAGATCGATTCTGACACAATTTTGGAAAACGCAAACAGTACGGTAAGACAAACAATACAGCAAGCATTATTATTGCGTGACCTTGGACAACAAATACAAGAAATGAAGACTGCGGCCGAGGAAGGCGTCATTTCGGATCGAATAACGTACCACGACGTTCACCAGTACACCTTGCTATACTTACTGCTAGCAGTAGTTTTACTAGCAGCCGCAATATTTGGATACTACCAACTGCGAAAACCTGTCACGCAATCGCAACCGGAGATACTCGTAGTACCCAATCCTGCACCTAGGAGGAGATCGACGACAAGCGTCGTGGACAACACTATATTTAGGATCAGAGAGGACAGCGGTGACATGCAGTCAAGTGCACACGTACTGGATAAAGCAACGTCGCCTATTGCTCGCTGTAAAATAGTGCACGACTCACTAACCAATTAACTTTACTTTTCATACATTTTATTTTTTAATTGTTTAACATTTTATTTGGTTTATTTACATACATTCATTTTACATTTTTTTACGTGTTACACTTTGTGAGTGGGCAATATGTACGAGCTACGCTGTACATTGAACCATGTATTATTATGTAATAAAGTGCGTCCTACTTATTTAATGCATATCGGCATTATTGTTACGGTGGGACGTCTCCAATATTATAACTTTGTACTTATAATTTAGTAACAATAAATCCAACGAACGAGTTGGTTGTCTACTCATTTACCACAACACAACGAAACCCCAACACACTATACAACTACATCTCTGTTGGGTAGTAATAATAGCTTTCTTAGTGTCACATTTTGTCCTACGATACTGCATCAATGCTCTGTCGCGGAGCTGCATCATGAGTTTTACGGTGTCTGTTATCCACCGTGGAGAGGGTTCTTTAATAACACATGACCTAAGTGGTGCATGTACATCGAATATCGAAGTGATATACGTGCTAAATGCGTCAACCATTTGATTTACTGTACTCAGCTGTGAAATATTGTTCCAGTTTGTTTTGGATAAGTCACTGTTTAGTCTTTCCACACATACATTTTTTAAGGGTCTGTATTGTACTACATAGGGTCTAAATTTTTCTCGCCTAATCTGAAATTCACAGACAATGACAGAGTGACCATTAATTGAATTAAAAGGTTCCACAATTATTTGTTTAGGCTGTAAATCTGCGCAAGCTAAATTTAGTAGCGATTCACTTGGTTCAGTAAAGTGAGTAGGTGTTGTAACCAACTGAGTAAGGCCCAAACAATCAAGAAACTCAGTAACTCTCTTTGTTTTACATTCACTTAAATTCAACAAATTAACATTAAAATCGCCTAACAAGATACATTGATCAATCCCCCCCCTCGCGCTCAGGGCACAGGTCACGGCATCGAGAAAAAGATTTAAATCGAGCCACGTGGGGCGATACGCAGTTCCAATTGCTATCTTTTTACCATTAAGAGTAAAGCTTAGCCACATCTGCTTAACCATCTCAAACTCCGAAGCCATGGGGGTAGCCACAGTACGCACGCTCAGTTCACGCTTAATATAAAATCCAACCCCCCCACCACGGCCGCCGCGCACATTCAACGGCCGAGGAATGTGTCGCAGGCGATAGTCGGGCACCGCCAGCGCACGCCCCTCCTCGCCCGCACGCCAGGTTTTTTATAGCCATTATATCAAAACAAACAAAGGCACTTTGAACAACAGCTACAAAGTCATCATGGCCAGTACCCAGTGAACCCGCGTTAAGTAAACCGATCCTAAGGTTTATCTCAATCATTGTGATTTATTACAATACTCAGTATTACATAAAACATCGCCGTTATGTAGATAATAATATACCGGACTAGTGAGCGTATCGCAAAGTTTAAGTATGCGTGTTAAAATGTGTTGGTAAATCAAAAAGCTGTTTGACAACGTGAGATACACATATTGCGTGCGTGCGTAAAAGCGTGCCGAACGTTCACAACTCTGTATAACAAAAACAATGTTACACAATAATATTAATACAGTAAGACACTCGTGCCATAAAACATATTTAACGAACGAAAACATGGAATAAAATATATTTAATCTAATAAAGTATTTAAAGCTTAAAAGTGACCTACAATTCCTTACTATGTTTCGTATAATTATGCAGTACAGTGAAATGAAAAACAGTAACAAAATTAATATCCTACGGTGGCAAATCATCGTTCCATAAAATGTTTGTAAAATCAGTCTCATTTCTAATACTATACGCTTTATCCCCAGAGTTATTCCGTATAAAATATACGTCCACGTTTACACCAGACGAACTTCCAACCGTGGTGCTGGCAGACGTCTCGTGCCCTACGAAACAACTGACGGTTCGCCCTCGTGAGACGCTCGTTGACATAATATCGTCGAGGAACGCCGTCCATGCCCAGATCAGCAGACGTAGCACCGCGGCGCACGCGCGCGCTCGATAGTAACTGCTCGTGCACATCTCAGCGGGGCGGGGATAAGGCACGGGGCCGACGGCATCCGTCGACAGTACTCGCCGCGGTCCTACACGTTCAGCGCTTACGATGTCCCGCTCCTCGAGCTTCATTCCCAGCTTCGACGCGATCTGTATCGTTGTGTGAATAACGTACTCCCCGTTCGTCCCTGGTAGATTGGCGATTTCAACGTCATTCGCCAACAGCTCTTGGTCTCGATCATTTAAGTCTTGTTTGAGCTGAGCAATGACCTCGTCCACATTTGTCTGCTGAATGGGCTCCCGCTTCTCCAGATCGATTACCCGGTCTTCCAGTTTATCGAACTTGTTGTTGCATATCTTTAGTGACGCTCTGAGGTCAGCCAACTCATCCCTGAAAACTTGCAGGTCCTTGTCCAGGTAGCGCAAATTATCCCTGAACATCCTGAGTTCTGTTTTGATGTCAGCGCTCAGGTCTTGGGTGTTCTCAGCAGCATGAGGTGAGTTTGCAAAACACCCATTTTTATGACCGTCAAAAATGGTTAAACAATTTTTGCAATCCATGAAAAAAAAAATTAAACATAATTTGTAGAGAATTTTATGCTCTACAGTTTTATAATAGATTTCAACATCTTTTGCAAAACATCCATTATTATGACCGTCTACCTTGAACATCTGAAATTCTTCAACATTTAGAAAGCCAAAATAATGTTTATATGAGTTTTCAGCTTCTTATCTCTCATTTCCAGGGGAATTTGATTATTAAACTACACGAAAATAAAATCCCCATATGGAGTAATGCTGTCATCTCTGGGCGGTGCTCCCACCTGGATACCATTTCGGGTCTTTGGACACGTTTCAAAGACGTGATCCTCTAAACTCACAAGCGATATTGAGCACGCTATTTATACAAATTTTTCTACCAATTAAAGATAATGATATATAAACTCAAAAACAAACTGAGGTGTGTAAAGCAGTCTAACGTTACTAAAAATTCTTTCAGTGGTTCACTTGTTGGTGGTTGGTGGAGTAACCAAATATTCTCAGGTCATTCTCTCTCTAACCATCCATAACAGAAGTCTTTATCATTTCAATAAAAATGTCTTCATCACATCTTTAAAAAAAAAAAAATTGTACCTCGGATCAATAAAAGGCGATGCGAAATGTCAAGCCATTCGTACATTTTGATTGCTTTTTAGTTGAAAAGTCAATATTCGCATTCGCGAATACTAGAAATAAATATTCGCATTCGCGTTCGCGAATGCGAATATTGAATTTGAATATTGAAATTGAAATAGAAGAACTGATTGAACATAGAAGGAAGAGTTGACAAAGTCGGAGAAGTGAGGAGGGTATAACAGAAGCATATTGTTTGTTGATCGAAGATTTAGATCATGATTGGAGCATAAGAAACGGAAGTAGGGAGCCAGGTAAGCAGGTAAAGACGGAGAGTTGAGAAACGAGAAAAGAAAAGTTAAAGTTTTCTCGCAGATGGCAGCGCTGACGGATTGGGAGCCATCTTAGTTGGGAACGTAAGGCAAACACATGGTCATACTTTCGAAGAATGAAAATGAATTGAATGCAGTTATTGAGAAGGCGATCTAGTTTATTGAGAAGGTCTGCATTCAGGTCAAAATAACACACATCGCCATAGTCGATCAAAGGAATGATCAGGGACTGCATAAGCGTAGTCTTAGTTTTCTTGGGCAGGAAATTCTTTAGACGATATATAGTTTGGAGACCGGTAGTGACTTTCTGGCTTACGTGGGTAACTTGGGCTCGCCAAGTCCTTAACCACTGGACTCAGAGGTGTAATAAAATTTGGCTGGGTTTACTGATAAACCGAATCTCATTGACCAGCATTTAATAAATCTTTGTTTACTTTATCGATAGCTTGCGATATATCTTCAACCCTCGACTGTGTATACAACTGCAAGTCATCAGCATACAGCTTTTAAGTTAATCTTATAAAAAAAATCATCTTAACTTCCGTTAAATGGAAGTTCCGTTAACTTTTAAGGTGATTTTGAATGGTGAACGAATTATTTATAATTTAGCTTCAGTGCAGAGTGCAAGTGCTATGCATGCATGGCGTAAGCGGGGTCCATTGTTAGCAGCACAGAAATTTTCTTAAAAAATTTAACATAGATCTTAAAATAAACTGGAAATATTTAAATCCTTGTCATTATGTCACGTGCTTCATTTGAATAAGATAGTATTTTATTGAATTATTTAGGACAATTACCAACGATCAATTATATTTCTGCAGAAGAAAAATGACGCAGAAAAATAGAGGATTAAGAAGAAGGAATTTCGTATTTTTTCATTCGTATTCTGAAAACTTATTTTAGTTGGACAGGACCAGAATACGATAACTTTTCTACTTAGCCTATATTTGCTCATTCTCATCTGTTGTACGTTATGAACGTCTAAAATTAGACTCGTTACACTAATATTAGTCATGTAAATGCATGCTGAATAAATTTTAAGAAAGAAGACGTTTACATTTCTAAGCCAACAGAAGATAAAGCTTAATGTTAACATTTATTTCATTTATTCATTATTCATACATATATACATGATATATACAAGAAAAAAAAATCAATTTTCGAATTTTGATTTAACAGCGGTTTTCGCACTAAGCTCGTGGCTTGTGTCGCGGCAACCAAATTATTTTACATTGTTCATTGACACTTTGTAACGGACATCGATTCTAGATAATAGAGTAGTTACACATTTAATTTAGTTAGTTAATTAAAAATATTCAAATCAAATCTATAA
Organism: Euplagia quadripunctaria; assembly: GCA_963859945.1. Classification (NCBI taxonomy): domain Eukaryota; kingdom Metazoa; phylum Arthropoda; class Insecta; order Lepidoptera; family Erebidae; genus Euplagia; species Euplagia quadripunctaria. The sequence goes on along the minus strand of CAWLEN010000135.1, from coordinate 4,269 downwards.
AATTAAATTAAAAATCAAAAACAGGCTTTTAACAGCATAATAATATAAACACTTAAAATAAAAAAGGACTAGAAGGAAATGGCCCTAGTGTGTATGCTGACTGAGTTCATGCATGTGTCTGAGAATATGTGTGTGTATGTGTATGTGTATGTTTGTGTTATGCTTTGCCTTTATTGACCATGATTTGGAAGAATGAGTTCAGTTTCGTCATATGATAGGTTCAAGAGCCAGTTTGTTATCAGTTGCTTTACTTCTCCTGTACTCAACTTATTAACTTCTGTATGTGTCTGACAAATCTTGTTGTAAACTCTAGGACGGAGATAAATAGCCTGTCTTTTTATGAAAGTGGTATTTATGGTAGGAAGTGGGATTCGGAATAATCGACGCTGACTTAGGCTAATAATTGCAGTAGAATTTTTAATTTCCTCATGCATAGAAGTTGTAATTTTTAATATGAATATCTGACGTACTCTCAGTACTTTACATTCATTATACAGATCGTTTGTTGGCAACCTGAAGGGTTTTCGCAGCATCATTTTTAAAACAGCTCGCTGGGCTCTTTCGAGTTGTATCATTCTGGTCTTAGCAGCATCACCCCATGCCAAGATGCAATAAAAGAGTAACGATTGTTTTAGTGTCTTGTAAACCATTATAAGATTATTTTTGTCTCGGCTGTTACGTAGGGACTTAAAAATGTAGATAGATTTTCTAATTCTACCTGACAAGAGGACTATATGTTTGCCGTATGTTAGACGTTCATCCAATATGACTCCAAGATAGCTAAGTCTGTGAGTTCTATGGTATCGCAGTTACAATTGAGTAGACCATTAGAAACACAAGAATGAATTTTCAGTATGTGTCCCACCGGGAGTTTTGATGCAAGTGTCTTGTGGAACGCGATGAATTTGGTCTTTTTTAAATTAAGGGTAAGCAGATTTTTGTCTAACCATTTTGCAATGAGAGTCATGCCTTGCTCTTGACCACGATATATTTCGAAAGATTATCACGGTGTCATCTGCGCAACACAAGACTTCTGCATTTTCCATTGAGATATTTAGAATGTCATTCATATAAATGCAGAATAGCGTGGGGCCTAAGATACTCCCCTGGGGAACGCCAACTTCGACGCGGTACCGGTCGCTAATTGTGGATCCCACCCTAATGCACTGATGACGATTTGTTAAATAACTGCGAAACCAGTCAAGTGTGATACCTCGCACACCCATAGCTTCTAGTTTGCGGAGCAAGATAGGAACGGACACGGTGTCGAACGCTTTCGACAAATCAAGGAAAACTCCTAAGCAGCCTTCTCTGTTATTCAGAGATTTGGACACCGCGTCCGCTAATGATACTACAGCATCTTCTGTGGACTTTTTACGTCTAAAGCCAAATTGTTTTTCGGAGAGTAGCTTATTGCTTTCAAGAAAGTCAACTAGCCTTTTATTTACGATTTTTTCCAGGAGTTTCGAAAATATGCTTAACAGGGAAATCGGCCTGTAGTTATTAGGAGCTGACTTGTCGCCATCCTTGTGTATGGGGATGACAACCGCAGTTTTCCAGCATTGAGGAAATACACCTGTGCTCAGGCTGAGGTTGAAAATATGTGTTAGTGGACCAATGATAACTTTTTTAATTTCTTTTATTAAACTAGGAGAGTAAGCGTCCAAGCCAGAGGAGCTGCCATTTTTAAGACCGTCGATAAGTTTAATAACTTCTTAGGGGTCAGTTGGTTTCAGAAAAAAAGAATTGCCTTTAGCTGGTGCATTCGAAGAAGTGTAAACAGAGGCAAGGAACACTTCCGAAATATTCAGCTTATTTAGCACGTCATCTGCAAGTTTTCTCCCAATGTTTGAGAAATATTGATAGCAAATATCAGGTGACGTAACGGGATCGGAATGATTTTTTGTTAATTCCATGGGTGTTGAATGACTGTTTGACATGTTACAGATCTGTTTGACTGACTTCCACAGTTTCTTCGAATTGCCGGACTCAATGCTACTCTTTAATAGTTGGGTCTCGTAATTAGTTTTGAGACGTTTTTGTAGGTTAGTGAGAAAGTTACGTTATCTTTTGTATGTGATTTGAGAAATAACATCGTCGGGTTTGTTCTTGCTTTCGAGATAGAGTTTGTCGCGTATTCTCTGGCATCTCATTAATCCTGGCGTTATCCAGGGCTTCGTGGAGCGCTGGGAGCGTTTAATAGAAATGGTTCTGGAGTTTTTGTGCATGTATGTTTCAAGGATTTTATCGAACTCATCAGCAGCCACGTCTGGGTCGTTAGCATTATAGATGTTTGCCCAATCTACCGATTTCAAATCATTTATAATTCTACTTATGTTAGTTTTTAAGGTGGTGTGTTTGGCAATTTTAACCTGTTTGCTGATTCACTGGTCATGATTAGAAGACAAATATCGTGATCAGTTATGGCAGCTCGACAAACTATTCCTATAGATAAAGATTGATCTTTAATGAAGATCTGGTCTAAGCATGCCTCGCCTCGTGTAGGTAGCGACATGGCGGGTAGAAGTTGGTGACTAGTCAATAAACACTGATATTCCGAACATTGCTCGGTCGGTGTGTTACAACAGATGTCCAGGTTAATGTCACCAGCCAGTATAATTGAATTACGAGTCTTTATGTTAAGCAAAGTGACATCTACGAAAGAAAGAAACGTTGAAATGTTTTTAAATGAGGGAGATCTGTAAATTCCTAGTATGGTTAATTTGTCATTTATAGTTAGCTGAAGGCAGTTACATTCATCGCATAATGGTTCATGAACTGAGGTGCTCCACACATCTCTGACGTAAGCTGTAATACCACCGCCCCCGGTTAATTATTTTCTTTGTGATGAATGAGACGTATTCTGTCATTTTAGGAATTACTGTGTTTTCATTGAGTCAACATTCGGACAAAATAATTACATCGGGACGAATATTCATGCGGTTTAGAGTTATTAATAGTTCATCAAAATTGCGTTGAATGCTTCTTATATTAAGGCTTGGGAACCATGACACTGACATTGGCGGGCAGTAACTCATTACAGTGTTCCAGCTTCTCCAGAGAATTACATTTTATCGTAAGTGTTTTGTCTATGTCTTCGTAAAAATCATGCATTTTTATGATGATGCGACTGTGTCCAAGGGGTCATAGAGATATCAAGAGTGAAAGCACGATAGCAGTCATTATCTGGGAGGTAGAACAGACGGCAAAGAGGTAAATGTGCGAGCTTGTGTTTTGAGTGAATAAGATGTGGAGTGTGAAGTAAGTGTGTTATTTCGAGTGTTTGTTGTTTTATGTGGTATTTTATTTGCATATGATCTATATAATCATTGGTAAAATTAAATGCTAAATAATAACATGAGTAACGTATTAATATTAACTTAAAATATAACCAGTTAAGTTGTAGTTGGAGCAACGGAACCGAGCCTGTCGTCCAGATCCTCGCGGGAGTGAATGCGGATTGCCTCTTTACCTTCAGCCTTTTTATCTACATCAGTAGATATTGCCATGACGCACGCAGCAAAAACGAAATCCTTGTTTCTGAGCACGTAGTCTAGTTTCACGAAATAAATCCCGGTTAGCTTTAGTCAGCCTCTCGTTGATGTAAATCTTTTGAGCCGGAGTCATCGTGATGTTCTCAGAGGTAACATTTCGCCTTGACCTAGCTGCTTTTACCAGCTCATCTCTTTTTTGGCGCCGTAACAGTTTTACGACAATTGGGCGAGATTTGTTGTTACCGGATCTAGAGAGTTGAGATGGTCATTTTGGTCCTACACGAGACACTTCATCCAAGTCGGCCTCGGATAGTGGCACACCCATCTTTTGTGAATTTAATAGGACGATGTGTGGCAGGTTTTCGTTACCTTGTTCCGGCATGCCAATTATTTCTAATTCGTTCTTAATTATGTGTTGCTCTTGAGTAGTAACAACTTGTTGAATTTGACTAATGGATACTTTCAATGTTAAGCTTACGTTGTATCCTTGAAGAAAATAATCCGTTGTATCCCAACTACGAAAGCGTGATCAAGGCGAAACAGAAACGCTGCTATCCTAACAACATCTTAATAACTGGAAGTTCAGTATAAGTACCTACCTGTTCTGGATCTCATCAATCCCCGCACTAAAAAAGTAGGCTACATCACTTAGTGATGTGGGTACTTTCTAGAGTGGAAGAAAGTCAATTAGAGAAGTTGTGGCTTATTAGTAAATAAGGCTTTGATGATACTTCCGGGCGGGCTGAATATGTGTAAGTAGTTATTTGAAAATGCA
>CAWLEN010000134.1:0-31162 GCA_963859945.1 Euplagia quadripunctaria | reverse complement strand
CCCCGGTCTTCCGGGTCAGGAATCTGCCCGTAGTCCGCAGTAACGGTAGTGGCATATATAAACCCGACGAATCTACCGGTCGATCCGTGCCAGTGTAGCAGATATAAAGCCTTCGATTGCTAACCCAACCGATACTATTACCCAGGCTCGAGACACATTCGTTCCACGTGGCCCGTCCTCAGCAGTAGCACTGAAATTACCAAGCTATATTGAAAGTATGATAACGGATAAAACTGTATCCACAGAAAAGCATTTTATGAACCAGATCTACTACTCCGTAAAATATTATTTACTAATGCCCGGTTCCTATAATCAAAAAATGATTCGTTCGTTAAATTTTCAGCGAAAATTTTACCGTCCGTAAGCAAAACGAATCGCTTCGTGATCATAGGAACCGGGCATTAATCTATCTCCATAAACTGATTAAAAGATTAATTAGGGATCATAATAGAATACCAAACTTGCGAGTGTAGATAACCCTAGCGCTAACTTGTGGCGAGTAGTAAAATCCTTACGCTTAAAACCCTGCATAACATCACACATATCCTTTGATTATATCTCGTCTAGATGACACATATTCGGCCGCACAGAACGGCGCCACTAAAGTCGACCATATTTCGTAGAGTCGCGTGTGACAGACCTCATTGTCATTTGAATATCTAAGCAAAGTGCTTGCGAAAAACAATTAATCATGGCGTTTTGTGCTATTAAATTGTGTCGAAACTATGCTAGAAAACCTTATAAAAACACTAAAATTACTTATCATCGGTAAGTTTTATTTTAATTTACACCATTTTCTCAGAAAGTACGAGATACTTAATTTCAAAATTTATAATTTTACAAAAACTATGGGTATAAACCAAGACGCTATTTCTGTTTTATATTATTAAAAAAGTCTATCGCTAAAGAAAATTATACCTAATTGGTGATTTTGACTCCAAAGTATATTAATTATTCACGTTAGATAATACGTCTGTATCATCTAACATCAATAGTTAAAATACTTTAAAGAATAATAATAATAATAGTCTTATTATTATTTTGCATCCCTAAACATGCACACGGGACAATTTGTTGACAATAACTACACGGTCGTACTCACACATAATTCATAATTGAATCCCGTTTTATGCGCATCATTTGTTAGAGTTACTCTCTCTCTAGACATGTATATAATCAAAGCGTATATCAAAGGTAATGACGGAACCTTTATTGTTAATTCCCAAGAACAATGCGAAGTTCTCGCTGATGCCTTCTCTGGTAACATACGGCTTACATACGAGTATGGAGTAGCGATTTTGAAACTTATCAAATCTTTAGACTCCCTGCAACATTATAATGGTCCTCTTGATTATATCCCTGAACGCCAAAGGAACTTAACGAAGCACTGTTAAATACTTAGGGATTATCCTAGATAACAAACTCCACTGGTCTGAAAATACTTAAGCCCTACAAATTAAAGGGATGAAGTCAATGAACTCATAATATCCTATCCTAAATAGAAAAAGTAATCTGAAACCCCAGACTAAATTACGTATTTATACCACTTTAGTAAGGCCAAGCATAACATTTGCTGCGCCTGCTTTGTGCAGTACTTGTGATAGTAATTATGCTAAACTACAAACTATACAAAATAAGGCCATTAAAATTGCCTACTTCCCGATATACTAACAAATATATCAAGAAAACACAAGAATTACTAATATCACACAGACTGGCATACATGAAGTGCGAATCTATACGGACGGTTCCAAGATGGGGTCAGGGACTGGAGCCGGAGTTTTCTCACAAGATTTAAATATAAAAATATCACTGGCGCTTGGTCAACACAGTTCCATATTTCAATGCGAGTGTGTTGCAATAACCTATGCCGCGACTGAGGTCATGTCAAAAGGCATAAAGGAGTACAACATCCGAATACTGTCAGACAGTATGGCCGTTTTAATTAGTCGTTTAGCGTTTAGCCTCTGCCAATGGGGTAATTCTGCAATGGATCAAAGGGCATAGTAATTCATTCGGGAACGACGCCGCCGATGAGCTGGCAAGGAAGGGATCTGTAACGTCAGTGGCAGGTCCAACTATACTACTGCCACTTCCCTTCACTCAACTTCGCTCATGGGTAAGGCAACGGACTCGTGAAGCGCATAACGGTCGTTGGGCCGACACAGCGGACTGTAGGCAGTCTAAACTGGTGCTAACGGAGGTCTCACCACGTTTAACTCGCAGGCTGCTCAGTGTTAACCGACTAGACATCAGAATAGTTGTAGGAACAATTACGGGCCACCTAGCCCTAAACCGACACCTATTCACCATCAGCGCGACAGACAGTCCTCTATGCAGAGGATGTCTCAACGCGGAGGAAACGGCCGCCCACGTTAGCCTGGAGTGCGAGGGAGTGGCCGCACAACGGGCAAGTATTCTCGCGGGGGCGAGATCGCTCCTAGAAGCCTGCGAACGCTCCATGAGACTTCTGTGCTTCTGGAAGGAGCTAGGCTGGCTCAAATAGGCAGCCTATCTGAACGCATAATGGACCGTCTATGAGTCTGAATGCGGAAACAGAGCCCTACACCAATACCAATACCACACAGAGTAAAATACATGCTTTTGCTGTTAAGTTTACGCATAATAAATATAGTTTAGTAAAATGAAAAAACACGCTTTAATGGCCAACCGAATTAAAAAGTAAAAAAGAGTTCCACTATCCACCTCCTGGCTTCATCGTCAGACTATCGTTACCAAGCCCAATTTGTTGGACTCGTCAAACGAATCAAATGAGCCCAAACTCGAGGGGTTTACTAGGAGCCACTGAAGAGTTCCACTGTCCACCTCCTGGCTTCATCACCAGATCAAGTCTAAGATGCCAAATTATAGTATTGTCATCCGAATTACATATACTTACATACAAAATTTCATTTGGATACGACAATTTGAAGTAGGTTAAAATTTGTACTTTTTAATCAATTTAATTTGTATTTCAAGATTTGCATACATAGTTACAACTAAAGCTAATAAAAGCGTGTTGAAAGAAAGTAGCCTTCAAGAATTCTACGAGTGGTAATAATTAGAATAATTGTATTGTTTTTCGTCAGAACGGTACGCTTCTCAACGCGCTGAAGATGTGGACCCAGGTGGTGAACGCGCGCGTGGAGAAGTCCCCGCAGTGCTACATCTGCTACTGCCGCCTGCACCCCTCCACGGGCCGCCTGCCGCACGTGGCCTGTCACCAATGCAGGAACAAGTTCCACAACTTGTGCCTGGTCAGTAACTCGTATTATTCGACTTTAAGTCTCAACAAATAGTTTAAATTACGTCAATTAAACAGCGAATAAAAATGATGACGCTTGAAACTTAAAAGCGCCTGAACAACACAGCGGCTACTTTATAGAACCGCTTCTCTTTACTTCATAAACACGGTTGATCGACGACGGCAATCAATCAAAGAGGCATCATCATTGAAATTTCCCTGAACCTGACAGCCTGTTAACTGGCATCACTTTAAACCCCCAAAAATTTCGGTACAAAACGTAACCGTTTTGTACCGAAATTTTTCCAGGTCTTGTGTAGCGTACAAGCGCTTTCGCTGCAGATGCTATCTGCGGCAATAGACCGAATTAAAATATAATACAGAATGTACATTGTTAAGTTTGATCAATATTTTATATTGACATAATTTTTTTTTTTTCCACAGTCAGGTGGTTAGTGCAACTTTACTGTCTGACTATAGTCGTAGTATTGTCTGTAAACATACAATAACATATATTTGTACTGTTGCAGCGCAAATGGTTTGCAACGAGCAACAAGTCGAACTGCCCGCTGTGCCGGGCCACCTTCTGATTCCCGCCAGCCCCATAATATATAAATTTCCTTATAATGCAATGCTTATAGAAATCTGAGAAATCGTGTAAATTTTAAATAGTTTACAGAATTCCTTACATTTCTAAAGAAGTACCTGTTGGTATATTGATTTTAGATGGGAACCAAAGTGAACATCGCCACAAGCTCGTAAAATGATTGTAAATTATTGAAATAAAATTTCTAACTATGTTTTTGTTAAATTGAATACATAAATGAATTCCTATTATCGTAGTTTTCGTTTCATCACCAATTTTTTTGATTTCTGGTATAGAATGATTATGATTGCTTGTCTACAAAACACCTATTCGTGGGTCACCCTGATCAAACGTAATTAGCAATGCGTCCTTGTCTTTGGGGGATTGTTTGCTGCTGCTTTTGGTTCCGTAGAAAATGTACGTCAGGCGGGCCCGACCCCTGGCCGTTGGTTACGAGATAAGTATCAATCTAGTGTACCTCTCTTTACAACCACATATTATTAGAATTCCATTATTTTCAATGTACCTCTTTTGTAGATTAAAAACACTTTAGTGATTATGCCAGCATGTTGCTTTCAACCCAGACAAAGACAAAAAAAGAAGTGATACACTCCATATAATTTCAAGTACTGTTTAATTTTATATGAATATTCAAACAGCCACAGATAAAATTACCGGGTCAGTAAAAACCTTAGAGTGGGAAGCCTTGTTCCCCGTCACAATAGATCTAGTTTTTGTCCGTTACAATCCATCAATGTTCACATGTTTACGAAAGTTTCCAGCATAAGAAAAAAGAAAACAGTGTATATGTAGGTGATTTATTAAAAAATACTTCAACGATACATCCTTGTTATACATATTTAACATTAACGACAAAATAATGATATAATCACATTTACCTATATATATATATTTATACCGATTACATTATAAGTTGTGTAAATCCTTTAACGCACCTGATCTGCTCCAGTGCCACCCGACATGTCTTCTAAAATTAGTTTTTCTTAAAAAAATATCTGCATTTTGGAAGTTCATTATACATCCCTGTATACTAAATCAAATCCTACCTATAAGTATTTATTTAAGAAAGACTAACAATTCCATTGATTAATCCAATCCAATTCCATTATGTAAGATTCTTACTAGTGAGTTTGTAGTTGCTGGTTGATCCAGTCTATATCTTCATAGAATCGAGGGTCACTGACCCGTAGAGCTGCTCTCTTATAGAAGAAATAGTACCATGGAGACACTGAAAAAGGGACAAACAATATTTTCAGATCTAATCGAATCTGGAATAGTGTTGTTATTATACAACAGGGATACATTCTCAAGAGGAGACTAAACTTCAACAGATCCCAGCCTTAGTGAGTAAATATTTTAGAAAATAATGCATGTATAATAACACTTGTAGCAGTGGCATAGCTATCATGACTTGAAGGTGAAATTCTTCAGTAAGTATATTGTTTGCTGTGTTAGTTTTTAATAACCAGTATTGTACTATTAATATGCAAGTTAATTTTTAATTTGAGAAGATTAGCAACCTGGGTTGCATATCCTCCACTATAGATAGTACAGCTCTTTCTTAGGAGCTATTGTGTATGGAGATGCCAATGTAGTAACAAGTATTAGGCAATACCACTAGTGTTCCAAGCATTCATATTATATGGTACTTGCTTATTATCACTACACTGAAATTGAATCCTGTACTGCACCAGCCCATCTTGTTCCCCTTTACATTTTAGCCATTAATATGAATAATTAAGTATTTCTAAGAAAATATCAAACTCACAGCATCTCTGCAGTGTGAACAGGAAAATGAGCATGGGAGTAGAGACACTCTCAGGACTGTCCCACTTCTCTAGAAGCCAAACAGCGTGCAGAGCCACACTAGCAGCGATATACGCCACGCACACTGCACCTGCTGTGCGGAACTTGCGTACCAGCACCTCCACTAAACCTGCCTAAGAACATATACCTTTGAAATTATATTCACATCAACAAATATGTAAATAGATAAATTGGTATTAGTTTACCCATAATCACTTACCTGAAACAAGTATGTGGAGAAAAATGTCATCAACATCGTAGTAACAGAAAGCACCAGAAATAAATCCTGAAATCTGAAAGACAAATTAGGATAGCTGTATATTTATATAAAGTATGCATGTTTATGTTGCCTAACGATAAGAATATTTTCTATTAAAATATAAGTAAATATAATTTTAAATTGAAACTCATCTAAAAACATCTCTTACATGAATAATACTAGAAGACCATCGCGACTTCTGGGAAATAAACTAACACAGTTGAATATCAGGTCACAAGTTATAAATGTGACTTGGAAAAATATACAAAATGTATATCTCGGCGTAGATAATTTCATTTTTTATACTTTATAATGTTAGGTTCTTTGCAATATTTACGTACGCCGCGCGCTGAAAATCCCAACAAACGTTTCATTCCATTACAGACTACAGCATAAAATATTCATTGCCCACAAAAATTGTATATTTTTAACTTACTAGGACTGCCTAATCTTTTTTTTTAAACTCATGTTCGTAGCAGTCTTATTTATTTCATGTTATAGGTATTTTTAAGAGAAAATGCATTAAAACTTAACGAAGAAATTAGGCATATTAAGTTCTTATTCATGTTCACTGAGTGTAATGTAACGTTAGGAAAATATTGATTTTCCTGTAGGACCTTATTTATATAGCAGCCAGTAAAGTCTATGAGAATATTTCTAAGGCCAGACAATATCCGTCGAAATATAGTCTCTCAATATAAATTGCGTATATATACAAATGAGACTGCGCATTTGAAACCTTACATGGGTACAATTTTTATTTTTTGCCTAAATACCGAAGTTCCATTCATTAACATTTCAGTTTAAATGCGTTTTCTTTAAAACGATGTAAACTTAATCACCACACACATAGTCTCTATGTGTGGACGGGCAATCTGATCAAAGCTTTTTTAATCAGTGGTGATTAAGTTTACATCGTTTTAAATTATTATTTTATTTAGGCAAAAAATAAAAATTGTACCTCTCCACGGATCAATGTCTGGCCTTAGAAATATTCTCATAGACTTTGCTAGCTGTACGGGCAATCTGATCAAAGCTTTAGAGTAATAGTAAATTTTTAATGGATTTTATTCTTTGTGCTGAACTGAACGTTTGTAAGAAAGGTTTCGAACGTTTGTAAGGAACGTTTGTAGGAACGTTTGTAATAAAGCATGACCAGGAAAATAAAAAACCTCGTCATGTTGCGGAAATCAAATGGAACTACTTTCATTTAATGGCAAGAGTAACTTTATAACGTCATTTATATGTCATCATTGTTTATTGCCGTCAAAGTCAAAAATCGTTGTCTATTTTTGAATTAGTGAGATTTTTATGTAATAAAATGCCAAAAAACTATTCATAGACATAAGAAAAAAGTGGTCACCAATGCATTTAAATATTTTTCAGAAAGAAAGTCCTAGGCACTGGACTTTAATTATTTAAATAACATTACATATTTAGTTGTCAACATTACTGAACGGTACATCATATAATATGCATAATTAGAATTGGCTATTGGCCTCAATATCATTGTAACATAAACCGAATGAAAATTAATTGGGGTATAGTAAAAGGAAATCTTACTTCAAATAATGTTGGTCTCGATAATATTACCTCCCTAAACCTTGTACAAGATCGTATTGAGGTAAAATTGTCAAATGTCTAAAACATTTTATTTAAAAAACGTTAAAGGAATATGACGTTTTTTCGATGGAAGAAAATAACTGAATGTTATTCTTATTTCGTAAGAAAAATTCACAGAAACAGAATAGCTGCTGCGAACACGACAAAATGGAAGAAAATTTCAAAAACAGCCTGCTGTTCTATAGTTGGTTCAAACGGAAATCGCAAATAATATTCCTAATGTTGGTGGCGGTGAAAGTGATTCATCAGGTAATGATAGTGACAATGAGTCTGATGTACTTGGAATCCAAACATTGGTGTATTGCAGGAATGAAGAAAATGAAAATGTCAAATGAAGTTGAAAAATTAGATTATGACAAATAAAAAATTGAAAATACTCCCCACTCGAAAATTCAATCAACGAATAGAAAACGCCTGAGAATCTTCGAAAGCTTGAACAGATTTTTTTGAATTATAGCTAAGAACACTCTCGATCAAGTCACCTTTCAAACAAAAAAAAAAACAAATCAAAACCGGTCCTATGGTTAGACCATATTTAATAGTTGCAATAAAAATGCAATTGAGGTGCTCCTCACCAGGTTTTTTATTTTCTTGGTCAGGCTTTACCTAGCTAATAGTTTTTATTAGCATTATGTCGTGCTTGTTTATTTATAATTTTTTTTTTAAAGACAACTCTCACTAGAAATATTTCTTTGTCACGGATATTCCTTTACAAACATTCAATCGACAGACACAAAGAACACACAGACTCGGGACAACTATTTGTGGATCACACATCACACAAATTTTTGTCCCCTGTGGGATTTGATCCCACAAAACTCGGCTCGGTGTAGTGGCGAGGTGACCACTTAAACTATTGCTCCATCCGTGCGGTAGGGATGGCGATTCTGTCCAAAAAAGGTCGATTTTTAAATCGATTCGAATCGTATGCTGATGTATCGATTCAGAAAAAAATCGAGGCCTAAAAGATCGATTTTTAAAAAATCGATTTTTTTCAAGTTTGCATTTATAATGTAAATATAAATTAATTTTATGAAAAACAAGAAAGATACCAATAAATAATCTTTTATCAGTAAAATCAGTTTCTTTTTTGTTCAGGGAATTCGATATTAACAATTATTTTTATTACCATATCAAAGTCAGATCAGGTATTAAAGAAGACATTTATTTTCAAAATATATTTACTACATGAAAAACTTAAAGTTCCCAATGCTTCATATCTAAACTTTTTAAAAACAATAGTCTGTCAAGTCTACTGGGATCCAAGCGGTTCCGCTCATCACTTGCGATGTTGCCGGCAATTGAAAAAAGGCGCTCATAAGGAACAGGTGATCCCATGATACTCATAAATATCATAGCTATTGAGTGAAAGTCGTGATAAATAGAGTTTTTACCTTTTTTTTTCATTAAACGGAGGCAAATTAAACTTTCAGCCATCCCGCGAGTTTTTGAGTAATTAACGCTTTAACTGACAACACCGTAATATTACGGATACCTTCAATTATATAATTGTAAATAATTTTATGGTTTTTACCAAAACAAAAAAAATCGAAGTGCGATTATCAAGGGTGCAATATCGATTCACTGAATCGATTCAGTACTGCACATCGATTTAAAAAATCGATCTTTTGCGTCTGAAAAATCGATCCTTCGATTAATCGATCTCAGATCGACATCCCTACCGTGCGGTCTCAATTGGTTGAAGTTATCCCAAAGACATGATACGTTTTTTGTACATATTTAAAATTTCTACCATTAATTCTCTCTCATTTCATTATGATGATAAGAATATTGTCATAAGTTTGTTCCTTGGTCTTCGTATGATATAACTCGGTAGAGAATATATGTGTTCTGTGGTCACTTTTATTATGCGATTTGACAATTGACTCAAGTTGTGCATTGCATGTGTCAGTGCGTATTATAAATATTGTGATGAAAATTAAATGAATTTCGATTGATAATCATTACTGATTGATAATCAGAATTACTTTTCGATGTAATGTATGATAACGTATCCTGACTAATAAAATATTAAAAATACTTGTGAAAAGTTAATATGTAGTACAGTGTAACTAGCGTGGCACAAGTCTAGTTAACAATTAAATACACATTTACGATGGGAGGTGATAGTGAGCGTAATCGCCACCGCAGTCGTAGTGGAGAACGCCACAGGAGTAGAGACAGGCGAGATCGCACGCGTGATCGTAGTAGAGACCGTGCTGGAAGAGATGATCGGACGCGTACCAGACATCGTGATGACAGTCGAGAACGAGACAGGCCTGAGAATCCACATCGGGATCGTGATAGGGGACGGAGCACGTATAAGGATGGAGGGTATAGTGGAGGTGGTCTAGGAGGAGGTAGGCAGATAGCTCTAATATTTGCTGTTTTATAATAGCATACCTAGTATATAGTTTTAAAATCTTACCATATTATATGTAAGCCTGTTAGTTACTCTGAATAAGATGCTTGGAATATTATATATGTATCTAAAACTGCTAAGTAATATTGTTCTACTAATGTTTAAACTTTTGGCATTCCATGATAATATAAAGATGTTGACGGGAATCACTGCGATCGCGTAATTAATGCCTTACTACCACTAGGTCCAGTGCAACTTGGTTGAAATGTCAGGCAAATCAAAGGTATGTGATACCCATGCAATATGTGATTTCGTTAATTCTCGTCAACATAGTCATATTAATTATATCCTACACATTATTAATACAATAATTTGTTCCAGGTCTTGGTGGTGGCGGAGGAGGTCCATCAGCTCGAGGTCGATACAAACCTCAGGAAGAAGAATTTCTAGACGCCAGAAGAGAGGAAAGAGAGAGAATTGGACAATTAGGGGTATCATCAGTCTGGGGGAAATCTCCCCTAAGACCTGAGTTAGTATGCGCTTTGTTTTCGTATGCAAATGCCTTTTTCAAATGACTGTTTATGAAGAACAGCTTAAATGTGTATAATGAGAATATAATCACTGTTTAGCTCCGAGGAAGAACCAGAACCTGCAAAAGTCAATGGTAGTAAAGAAAAGAAAAAAAGGAAAAAATCCAAAGACAAAGACCAAACTAAAGAAAAACTTAAGAAGTTAAAGAAGAAGCTGAAGAAAGTGAAGAAGGCTCGTAAAAAGGCTAAAAAGAAAAAAGCAAAGAGTTCCAGCAGTGATGACAGTTCCAGTAGTGAAGAGGAAATATGGGTAGAAAAAGGAAGTAAGCAAATTTTTTATTTACTACACTTTTTGAAGATTATATAGCATCCTATTGATTTAATGTTCATGTCAACAGTCCATTGCTAAAGACGGGCCCCTGCCATACATTTCCACAGTGAACAGTATTCAGTTGCCTCAACACTTTGAAACCATGATTATCACACTTTTTTGAAAATGTCAGATGATCATGTAGCTTTATGTACATTAAAATATAATTTTTTATTGAATTTACAAACTTGTTTGGATTATTTATGTTTTTTTTATATTATGTGTAAGTTTGAGCTACGTGAAAAACTTCAGTAGTCGGTACGGTGTTTTGCAGATGTATATAAATTTGAAGATTGTTACCAAAAAGTATGGTGGTATTTTAGGGTCGTATAGAAGATCCCGTGAATGACGTAAAGCACTAATAATTTTGGAATAATTCGTGATTTTTAATACAATAAATCTTATTTTGAAACTGACAAAGTATACCTTGAAAATTTACCGATAAAGCTAATATTTCGTAAGAGATAGGGATGACATCAAAAAAAAATAGTTTTTTAATTTAAATGAGATGTCCGGATTTGTCCGAAAAATGTACACATAAAAAATTACATGGAAAATTGATAAAAAAAATTAATGATATGATGTTTAAAAATGTTACCCTAAAGCATTTTCTAAATTAAAAAATAATACATCCATGGGCACAATTAGGGGAACATAAAAAAGTCAACATTTCTGCATTAGGAAAATACATAAATACGTACCTACGGCATTAAGGTACTCGCGGACGATGTGTGCTTTATGCAGTCGTGCTCATTACGGACCTACTCCAGAAGGTTACGCGTCTGAACAGCTATATCCTTATAAAACGATCATCTTAAATGTTTATTGCTCGTTTTTTTTTTTACCGTGCCCTGCGCTTTCGGACGTAAGATCCAATTTGCCTATACCGACGAAGATAGATGTGGATTACAGAAATATATAGGTACACCCAAAGCACGACCGACCAAGCGGTATGTGTGACCTTTGATCATCGTTACAGCTATGTTAACTACAGGTGCTTCAGAATCCCTCATTTTTGTCGTAAAATGACGGGTACTTTCCAAAATAAACAAAGACATAAGCTAAAACCACATTACATGACAAAAATCTTTATGTAATAATCTATTTGACTGGCCTGTTACTCTAGTGGTTAGTGACCCTGACTGTAAGCCAGAGGTCGAGGTTCGATTCCCACTCAGGACAAATAATTGTGTGATGAGCACGATAATTTGTTCTGTGTCTGGTTGTAATTTATTTATAATATGTATGTATTTAGTATTACCATAGTACAGGCTCTGCCTAGTTCGTGATTAGATGGCCGTGTGTGAGATGTGTGGAGTTATTATTATCTTAAAGTAATGTTGAAACGTCAATGCCAAGTTTGCTAAACATTGTATTTCCAAGATGGTGACAAAAACACTTGTCGAAATTCTAAATAAAATAAAAAAATTCGATGTCACAATGTTTCTTAAAAAAATCATCTTTTTTTATGTTCGTTCCTCTAATTCTGCTGGTGCGTGTATTTCTTTTAAGCCATTTTTTTTTTTTAAATTGTTCAATACAACTAATAATAAAATAAACATAACTTATTTTTAAAACCATTACTGTTGATGAATATCTATGAAAATAATAATTAAAATGAGGTATTTTATACTTACTAGACTTTTTATTAAATAACTGACAATTACTAAAAATGTCATTATAAGTATCAAAGTACAAACAAATAAATAATACTTACTATTTGCAGAGGAACATGAAATAGAAGCAACTATTACCAAATCAACATCATCCAACAAGGACACAGAATCTGAAGAATTGGCATCAGAAGCATTTGGGCCTGTTCCACGCGTGGGTCCAGCACTCGGACACAAAGATTTTGGACGTGCCCTGCTGCCTGGTGAAGGTGCTGCCATGGCCGCTTATGTAGCTGAAGGAAAGAGGATACCTAGGAGGGGAGAGATTGGGCTGACTTCTGATGAAATCGCATCATATGAATCTGTTGGATATGTTATGAGTGGAAGCAGGTATGTATTTTTAATTCTCGATATATAATCCTTATAAACAAAAGGAATAAACATAGTGTGCCCAGGTTTTCACAATCAGGCATATAAACTTAAAATACATACTAATATGTACATATTTAAAGTTTTTTTGAGATGCTTTTTGTCTACTTACTTACTTTCTTACAGTAGAATATTATTCTGGTTTACTTTGTTATAAATCTAGTCTCACAATTTCTTTTAATATTCTACTACTTCCATTTGGCAGTTTCTAAGCAAGTCTGTAACATTCCAGACACCGTCGTATGGAGGCTGTGCGTATACGCAAAGAAAACCAGATCTACTCGGCCGACGAGAAACGAGCACTGGCAGCCTTCAGCAAGGAGGAGCGCGCCAAGCGAGAGAACGCCATCTTGTCGCAGTTCCGCGACGTGCTGCAGGCCCGGACCCAGCGCCGGGACAATACCTAGCGCCGGGGCAACTATGAGATACCTTTTGATCTCTGGTGAGCTGTCACATTGGCAACAATCAGGCTGATCAAATCAAACCAAGGTGTCATATTAACATAATTCGGCGATGTTACCGGAGGGATTAGCTCAGGTGAAAATTGATCAAACGTCCGGTAACAATAATTGTAAATAAATGAACTTTTAACAAAATTAAATGTATTTATTCCCTTAATAATACTCGTTATAATGCAGCGGTCGTGCCGTTCAGGTTGTAATATACATTATTTACAGTCTCATCTGGTAGCGCTTGTACTATTGTACATACACTTGGTTTTTAATATAATGGATCTAAAGGTAAACGCGACCTTATTACAAACCATTAATAAACATCTAGGAGATTTAGCTCTTAAGGTAATGTGAAAGTGTTACTTTATAAAAACCAGTGCAGAAGTTGATATGTTAACATAACATAATTATACATAGGTACACATTCTAGATATGGTAAATTCAGTATAAATAAAGCAGAATGGTAAATGCTTAGTTTGTAGCGGCACCTAGGTCGCATTTTTGTGTTATCTTCCAACACCTATAATAACGGGATTGATCGTACATATCGCGGGGTGAAAGGCTATTTATGTTACCAGTATAATAAACTACGAACTGATTTCTCTTATTAAAATAGTATTATTAGTTTTTTTTGGTCTTCTGTAAAGTTTATAAAATGTCGCTTGGAACAAATAACCTTTCGCCCCCCCATATATTTCTATAAACGTAACACTGAAGGGCATTCTAATAACTTCATATATGTACATAAATCTAAATAGCCCTTGTATTTACAAGTGTATTTCGGTTGTAAAATATTATGAACTTATGAGTCCACAAAATGCTAACTAATCGCCGAATCTAGAACATGGCATGTAAAAGGCAACAGTTGCCGGCAGTAGGTGCAGGACACGCCTCAACACGTTCGTGTATAAAAGTACAAAAGATCTGTCCCATTTATCTCAAGTGAACTTTCATAGCCAACCACTGATATATCTATATTTTTACGTTCAAGAAAGGTTTGTTGTTCATTGCTCGTACAGGGCAAACAATGATTAAATTATTAAATGACAAGCTTGGATTATTTATTAATTGTTGAAGAATGGGTCCTTGGACCAGGCGGGGTCCGACCCGGCGGTTCATGTTGGGAAGTCGTATACACTATAAGTACTAATCGACGCGATACAGGATTAGTAGTTACCATGTAGTTCGGTTCGTCTTCACTAGATGTCGCTGATTTTGCTGTTAGGGGACGGACCCATACTACGTGACCCGTTCTGGGTGAGGAGAGGTGAGTGAGACCCCCCCGGTCTTCAAAATACCATGCTTGGTCACAGGGGCGGAGGGGGCTTAGGTTTTCGTCACGTAGTCAATGTCCTCTAGGGGAATCTCGTGCTTTTTCGAGCTATATTCAAATATGGCCCGCAGCGTTTAGCGCTTTTTAGACTCACAGGTGGCAACAAGCAAGCGTTTAGCGCTTTTTAAACTCACAGGTGGCAACAAGCAAGCGTTTAGCGCTTTTTAAACTCACAGGTGGCAACAAGCAAGCGTTTAGCGCTTTTTAACTTTCTGTCGGCAAAAAATTAGTTAAAACCATATTTGTAAATTATTACGCGAAAACTAAAAGGGGAGGGGGGGGGGTCTTGGCATTTACTACGGATGGTCATCGAGTGGGGGGGAAGGTGTATAAAAAGTTGTAAAAAATGGGTCACGTAGTATGGGTACGTTCCCATATATATGGATGTCGCCACACTAAGTGACCATTCCGCGAGTTTTCGTGAATCCACTGCTCGTTCTTACACTAGAAGTAAAAATGTATGTGTCCGCACGGGCTCGAGCAATGTGTACGTAGTCAGTGTACGGCGGGCACGAGATTCAAAGCAACTTTGACGTTTTGTACCGTCAAGTGTCAGTTGCTAATGACTAGGCAGTATTCAACTTCTCGTACTGAGAGAGCTTCGCCCGCGTAGCCCTCAGTTCCCTCCGGAGGGCCACGAGCGAGCGCTGCGCGGCGGCGAGCTGCGCGCGCAGGACGGAGGGGCTGTCGGAGTCTCCGTCCGTTTGTATCGCCTCTTCCGCGTCCAAGGGTTCCGTCGATGCACTCGGAGTGGCCGGGGAAGGGGCGGCGCTCTGAAATAAAGATGTCCCGTTTTTTACTTTTATACAGGGTGTAAGCGACGGCGTACCGAAAACCGATCAGAACATTATTCTAAGTTTTATGTTTAACATTTATGACATAATGAGTACATACATACACTCACGCCTGTATCCCCGAAGGGATAGGCGGAGGTGTATTAAACACTCACATTTTACCGATTATAAGTGGGCAAGCCTATTGCTGTCAACCGGGCACTTCGGGAAAAATTAGGAATATATTGAAAAGGGAAGGAAAGGGATATTGCTTATACAGATGGATCGGGGACTGTAAGCAATGGCTTGAGAAGGCCAGGTTCGTATTCCTATAAATGCATGCTGCTGAGCTGAGTCTATTCGATAAAATTTATCAATATGCATTTGTAGTAGAGCTCCAGCCTGCCTTCAAGACGAAGCTAAGTACTCCTGCATTCACCAGCGCCGGAATCGAGATCAGTTTGCACGATCGCCGCCACAACATCTTTAATTCGACTCGAAGTACCGCCGTTCTCGTTGAAGTCCCGGCGACGACGGCGGTCGACAAGCACCCTCACGTTCTCCAGCAACTTTCAATAATAAAAAATTCAAACGACGGAAAGAACTAAAAAGTAAAAAATAAATAAACCTTTTGAGTCTTAAGTATTGAGCTTATTTACATAAACTTTCATATTTTATATAAATTAATTTTGAGTCGACGCCAAACAACAAACCCTATCTAACAAAAAAAGAATAATCAAAATCAGTTTATAAATAACGGAGAGAAGAGTGAACATACATAAAAATATATATACCGTATATATATATATATATATATATATATATATATATATATTGTTAGAAGGAAGAATGTGAATTTCCGCGAAGGTATAAAATGAGAGCGCGCGCGGTTATAACCCTCTTTTGACCGTAGTCGTTCGAGATAGCAACATCGCTCAAGAACAAGGATTCGTATTTCTTTTTGATTATTTAACTTGTTATAGTTGCGCAATTATTGTTGGTGAGTCGTAAGCAATCTCTTGGTATTGGTTTTGTTCCTTGTACTCATTAAATTATCGTTACAAGTTAAGTGTTTTGTTAAAATAAATAAGCCTATGAGTCACCTCGCGTGACGTGTTATATTTTTTATCATGTCCGCTCCTGATTCCTAACAATATATATATATATATATATATATGACGAATATTAAACGAATGGACAGAGTATAGGCGCGGAGTGGGAAATACATGCTTCACTGCAGATTTTGTTGCACTAAACTTTATTTACGATTTTTGTAAGTTCGGCTTGAATTATTACCTGAAGGTATATAAACAAAATTTTGATCGCGCTCGAGAATGTTAAGGTGACGTTTTTGAAGTGAAAATTTCTTTAAGTACGTTGGGCACTTTTGGTATGGGAAAAAAGCACTGAACTCGCGTGACCATCACGCTCAGATAATACATATACAGATTTATGTGTGTATATATCTATATATAAATGTAAGTTATGTTTTTACTTCTGACGTGCAGTTCTACAACTGATAGTTTTTTTTTGCGCTCACTTCACATTCTCTTGCGTCACGCTCAAATCGTCAGATTATTAAAATGCACACTTGGCAGCATGTAATTAACCCACCTTATCTTAATCTGACGCGCTCGAGTATGTCAAATGATCGATTTTCTATTATTATTATGATTGGCTGCCCTAAATGCCAGGCTCTAGATAGAGGGCTTAGATATATATGGTGGAGGGTACTACTACTAGGGTACAAGGATACTACTAGGGATACCCCTTATATTAATCTGCCGCGATGGAGTAAATTCCAAAATCCCTTACTGGGCTCCCCTACTACCAACAATGGTTCCAATCTTGCTATCATTACCCTAGCACGCTTGTTGTTCGAAGTAAGTAAACGAAAGATTGCATGGGTAGCCGAACATTGTGTAGCGTTAGTAACATTTATCGTTAAAAATTCTTAATCTTGCATTTTTTGATGAACTGACTTTTTTTGCATCGTGATAAGTATCCACAGAAGACTTTCGTATAAGTTTTTGAAGTGAAAACTTCTTTAGGTACGTTTGTGCACTTTTGCTATGGGGAAAAAGCACTGAACTCGTGACCGTCACACTAATAATGCATATATAGATCCACTAGAGGGCGCTAATCTAAACATTGAGTTCTGTCAGCTCCTTATTAATTAATGTCACCAATGTGACGTTTTAAGTTCGTCGTTTTGTTTAAGTTTTCTCTTCTGTCGGCAGTCCCATGACTTATTTTTTTACGCTGTACCTAATGCGCTGTATTGTTATCATATTGGTTTTATGAAATGTTTAAAACAATAGAATTGAAATGACTTCATAGTCCAAATAAAAGGTATATATGCAATTATATTAAGAAATAAGTAGATTTAATAAGATTTTATTACTTATTGGTGTTACAAATGATACGGACCACGCTGCTGCGGCTGGCTTTAAAACTTTTGAGAATATTAATAGAACCCTCAGGTACACAATTTTCGGCACGAAACTAAGACTTAACCATTGACGCAAGTGATATAGGTACCCATGTGGAATTATTTGCCTGAGTTTGAATTATGAATTCTTATAGTATTTATCTCGTTTGGTTTAGAAATAAGAAGTATGTTCGAACCTTTCGTATTTTTAAGTCAGTACAAAATATATTTTATACGGTCGCAGTAGCCTGTGGCCATGTTACCTCATGAGTGTCGTCAGTGCGGTTGGCGTTGGCCATGAGGCGGTGGAAGTTGGATTTGTTCATGATGATTTTGACGGCGGGTCGTTGACCCCCGGCGCGTGACGTCACAGGCCGCCTCACCCCCACCATCTTGGAGGGGGAGATGATCTTCGCGTCAGAAGGGAGGTGCACAAACTTCACCTGCTGGCGGGCGGAGCGAGCCATCAGTACGACACATTCAATACAAATAATTGTTTTTACAAAGGTACACATATCGTGTAACGTTCACAAAGAAAAATGTAAAAGCGTGTTTAAAATATCTGATGTTTTCACATTTGTTTGTAGAAATGTATAGTTTGAACTAGCAACCCGCCCCGGCTTCGCACGGGTAACCGAACATATTTTCAGATATCTTCAACGATCGTCGTTCACACTTCAGTAAAATACAAAACCATCATGAATTATACCTACACCTAAATTTTTCTGATGAATCCCTCGGCCTCTACCCATTGGTGAAGAAACCTTTACTTACTACTTTGGAGTTTCTAGCGTTCAGACAGATAGTAAAACGCGGTGGGGGACTTTATAATATGTAGTGATGTTTAGTGACTATTATACAAGTATAAGTCGGGATCTAATTCCGTTAAATTATGACCGCGACCGATGCAATTAGGAAAATGATGGCGAAACTTCAAAAACATTTATTTACAAAGGTGTTTAAGACGGTAACTATACATATTATACCTGCATATCTTGTGGGCTAATTATCTTTTTCACTGGCATCTTGTTGCCTTCTTTAGGAATGGCCAGTAATTTATTGTTCAGTGTGAATATCTTCATCCCGGGCTTAGGGGGAGACTTGACAGGCGTGGCTGTAAGCACCATGTTCTTGTTGGGATGGGTAGTGGAGGGCGAGGGCTTGTTCGCTGCGGGTTGGTTCGGCTCGCTGCTCTCTTTTAACATTAATTTTCCAGCATCTGTGTAAGAAGAAAGACATTTTTATTTTCAAAGTACCGTAAAAAATGGTAACTTTGCACAAGAAATCAATATATTTTAGGAATTTTAGATTTATTTTAATAAGCGTGAAAATATTCTAAATCGTGTTTGTACCACACAACAGTATATGTTTAACTTTTCATATTAAATACTAAAAATATTCAAATATATGTTACTATGTTGGTTAAAAAAAGTATTATTTGTGCTGGGCAGATAAATATATTCTTGGTGACTTTCTGCACTTACTATATCTCCGTTACAATGGACTTTATCATTATTATAAATATGGCTGTATAAAAATACAAGGCTATGTTGTCAAGTATTTAATCCTTACTTCCTTACTAATATTATAAATTCGAAAGTAACTCTGTCTGTCTGTCTGTCGCCCTTTCACGCCAAAACTACTGAACCGATTTAAATGAAATTTGGTACACAGATAGTCTAGAGCCTGAGAAAGGACATAGGCTACTTTTTAATGCGTAAGGGGTTGAAACGTTGGGATGAAAAGTTGTATGGAAGTATCGTCATATTTAGAGCTAAAAGCTTGAAACTTATTTTTTAGGCTGTTGATTGGATATAAATAAGTATATGACATTCAAAGTTTATAAAAGTTTTACCTTCAAGGGTGTAAAATAACAATAGGGAATAGGGGATGAAAGTTTGTATGGAAATATGTAAGATTTATGTGAATGTGTTATAAGTTTGCGACAAGAGACAAAATATTAGAGCTATTTTGATGTAACATTTATGGAGTCATTACAAAATGTGAATATGTGCAACTTATTTGGATGCATTGTCGAGGAGACAATGAAAAAAAAATATATAGTTGTTGATACGTATAAAAACAGTGGCCGGGTCCCTGTGCCGAGATCGCGGTACGGGAGGGGAGTTGACGTCTACGTATAAGGTAGTCGCACGGCTCACTCACGCGGCCTGCTCCTTACGCAATGCACCAGAGCTAAATAGTGATTTTCCTAACATTCGATTGAAAATGTTTTTTTGAGAGCTAAAACTATCTGAAAAAGTTCTTTTTAGAGCCACATTTATTTTAAAGAGTTCTTATCAGAACTACAACTTGCACATACGAGTTTATTCAATTTAGAAAGTTCATTTGAGAGCTACAAATATTTTTAAAAATTCTTTTTATAAATATTTATGTTAAAAAGTTCTTCTCAGAATCCTTTACAATAGATAGCTACTAATATATCTAGAAGAAGGTTACAACTTTCTAAACAGAACTTCCAGTGTAGGGCAGCCAAAATGCGTCGTATTGGAGAGCCTTCCTCTGAGAGAGAGGATCGTCTTACAAGTCGGAGAGAGTTTGCAACGCAGTAGCGCGATAGAGAGTTTAGCGTGGAACGTTCGCAGCAAATAAGCGAACAAAATGTTTAAACGTCACAGGTTCGAGTGAGGAATCGAGCATTGAGCGCTCGCAACGTCTCCCTGCACAACAAATTAGGACTTCGCAAACACGCGTGAGGAGATCGAGCATTGAGCGGTCACAATGTTCCACTGCACAACATTTTACGACGTTGCGAATCAAGCACCGGCCGCCCGTTCACAGCGGCTTATGGTACAAAGAGAAAGACAACTAGCGCGCAATAGAATATTAGCTTACAGTAATAGGTCGGCTTTCAGTTACGATCCAAAATACTGTAAATTTGGAGGAATGAGTAAAATTACCCTAAGTGCCATACAAAAAATGGATATTTTCGAAAAGTGCAATAGTCTCTTTCATATGACTTCGTTTGGAAATAAGTTAAGAAATGAAGGAAGGAAACTTCATGCCCACTTTTAAGGCCGTAAGGACAGGTTTACCGCCTCATAGGCAGTCTTTTCCCGCAATCAAACTTTTAGTCACAAATAGATTTCCACGTGGGCGAAGCCGCGGGCAGAGCTAGTTTTATTTATAAAATTCTCGTGTCACAATGTTAGTTACCTTACTCCTCCGAAACGGCTTTACTGATTTTTACCAAATTTTATATGCATATTCAGTAGGTTTGAGAATCGGCTACTATCTATTTTTCATACCCCCAAGTGATAAGGGTTGTTCACCATTAACATTTTTTTTAAATTTTTATATTATTTTTTTATTTTTTTATGATACAGCATTAGAAAATACATACAACCCTGAATTTTTAACCCTCTACGATCAATCCCTACTTTTCCATCGCGATTTTTATATTACTCAGTTCACAGATCCGCAATAGAGTTGCAAGATGGCAATCGAATATAATAATTATTGGAGTACAATAAATTTTCATGTATAGTTTATAATTACAATTTACTTATTTCACTACTATATATATTTTATTAATTTAAATTAATCTTCAACCCTCGCCGGTCGAGAACTGATCAACTACCAATCGATCAGTCATCCCCGCCAGGTGTCTACCGTTTTATATATATATATATTTCTTCTGTGCGTGTGTATGTTCCTGAACTCCTCCTAAACGGCTGGACAGATTTTAATGAAACTTTTTGTGTGTCTTCAGGTGGATTAGAGAATGGTTTAGATTTACAATTGGACCCGGTAGATCGCGCTGCGATAGGGTTACAGGAATAATGACCGATTTACTATATATATGGGGTACTTCCCATTGACAATCATGAAATTTGGTAAGAAGTATGGTCTCACAGCAAAAGTAAAGAAAAAAATCCGAAAGTCATTAATTTGTAATTATGTCACAAATTTTTTGACGTGATAATTATAAATCGATGAAAGCCGGCTGCACGCACGAAAAAGCATGACTCATTGTCACGTTCCGCCTGAGCCGAGCGTGTAAGCGAGAGCGCGGAACAAGCGATAAAGAGGCACGATCGGCCTAAGCGTTCGTTGATTGACATTGATTTAATTTCAGTACATTTCTATAAGTAATTGTTCGTGATTATATTTAAACAAATTATTTAAATTAAATGTGCAAAAACTGTAAATAATATTTGAAAATTAAAAATTAATGTTTTAACCCGAGTTTTAAAAATATTGTGTTTTCTTACATGACGTTATCGCTTAAAATTATCGTCCGTAAGCCGACTTTACAGACAACCAATTTTTTTTTGCGATTAAATACAAACTTATATTTTGTGGTTGGAGTTGATTTTGTCTTAAATCGATGTATGGGAGAGTATTTTTACAATTGCAAAGTAAAGTTTGTCTCAACAACCAAACAACAAACAATCTTCGAGAATCAATTCTCGAGATGGACGTACTATCTAGATACAAGTTTGTTAGCTTACGGAACCCTCGGTACGCGAGTCGGCCTCGCACTTGTCCGGTTTTTATCTGCTACCTCATTCAAGTGATTGCATAATGTGTCGTAAGGTTTGCGAAATACATCTAACTCTATCTCCTCATCTTTTTATCGTCAAAAACCATCGCTGTGGTGGGGGGATATTACACACTACACGTGTAGATCACTCACGCACCGGACAGCACCACGGTCCGGCCGCTCTGCAGCGCGTTGAGCACGGTGCTCGTGTCGTCCGTGGGCAGCAGCGTGATGCCGTGCTTGCGGAGCAGCTGGGCCTGTAGTGGGGGGACATTACACACTACACATGTAGATCACTCACGCACCGGACAGCACCACGGTCCGGCCGCTCTGCAGCGCGTTGAGCACGGTGCTCGTGTCGTCCGTGGGCAGCAGCGAGATGCCGTGCTTGCGGAGCAGCTGGGCCTGTGAGGGGGGGACATTACACACTACACGTGTAGATCACTCACGCACCGGACAGCACCACGGTCCGGCCGCTCTGCAGCGCGTTGAGCACGGTGCTCGTGTCGTCCGTGGGCAGCAGCGTGATGCCGTGCTTGCGGAGCAGCTGGGCCTGTGAGGGGGGGACATTACACACTACACGTGTAGATCACTCACGCACCGGACAGCACCACGGTCCGGCCGCTCTGCAGCGCGTTGAGCACGGTGCTCGTGTCGTCCGTGGGCAGCAGCGTGATGCCGTGCTTGCGGAGCAGCTGGGCCTGTAGTGGGGGGACATTACACACTACACATGTAGATCACTCACGCACCGGACAGCACCACGGTCCGGCCGCTCTGCAGCGCGTTGAGCACGGTGCTCGTGTCGTCCGTGGGCAGCAGCGAGATGCCGTGCTTGCGGAGCAGCTGGGCCTGTGAGGGGGGGGACATTACACACTACACGTGTAGATCACTCACGCACCGGACAGCACCACGGTCCGGCCGCTCTGCAGCGCGTTGAGCACGGTGCTCGTGTCGTCCGTGGGCAGCAGCGTGATGCCGTGCTTGCGGAGCAGCTGGGCCTGTGAGGGGGGGACATTACACACTACACGTGTAGATCACTCACGCACCGGACAGCACCACGGTCCGGCCGCTCTGCAGCGCGTTGAGCACGGTGCTCGTGTCGTCCGTGGGCAGCAGCGTGATGCCGTGCTTGCGGAGCAGCTGGGCCTGTGAGGGGGGGACATTACACACTACACGTGTAGATCACTCACGCACCGGACAGCACCACGGTCCGGCCGCTCTGCAGCGCGTTGAGCACGGTGCTCGTGTCGTCCGTGGGCAGCAGCGTGATGCCGTGCTTGCGGAGCAGCTGGGCCTGTAGTGGGGGGGACATTACACACTACACATGTAGATCACTCACGCACCGGACAGCACCACGGTCCGGCCGCTCTGCAGCGCGTTGAGCACGGTGCTCGTGTCGTCCGTGGGCAGCAGCGTGATGCCGTGCTTGCGGAGCAGCTGGGCCTGTGAGGGGGGGACATTACACACTACACGTGTAGATCACTCACGCACCGGACAGCACCACGGTCCGGCCGCTCTGCAGCGCGTTGAGCACGGTGCTCGTGTCGTCCGTGGGCAGCAGCGTGATGCCGTGCTTGCGGAGCAGCTGGGCCTGTGAGGGGGGGACATTACACACTACACGTGTAGATCACTCACGCACCGGACAGCACCACGGTCCGGCCGCTCTGCAGCGCGTTGAGCACGGTGCTCGTGTCGTCCGTGGGCAGCAGCGTGATGCCGTGCTTGCGGAACAGCTGGGCCTGTAGTGGGGGGACATTACACACTACACGTGTAGATCACTCACGCACCGGACAGCACCACGGTCCGGCCGCTCTGCAGCGCGTTGAGCACGGTGCTCGTGTCGTCCGTGGGCAGCAGCGTGATGCCGTGCTTGCGGAGCAGCTGGGCCTGTAGTGGGGGGACATTACACACTACACATGTAGATCACTCACGCACCGGACAGCACCACGGTCCGGCCGCTCTGCAGCGCGTTGAGCACGGTGCTCGTGTCGTCCGTGGGCAGCAGCGTGATGCCGTGCTTGCGGAGCAGCTGGGCCTGTGAGGGGGGGACATTACACACTACACGTGTAGATCACTCACGCACCGGACAGCACCACGGTCCGGCCGCTCTGCAGCGCGTTGAGCACGGTGCTCGTGTCGTCCGTGGGCAGCAGCGTGATGCCGTGCTTGCGGAGCAGCTGGGCCTGTGAGGGGGGGACATTACACACTACACGTGTAGATCACTCACGCACCGGACAGCACCACGGTCCGGCCGCTCTGCAGCGCGTTGAGCACGGTGCTCGTGTCGTCCGTGGGCAGCAGCGTGATGCCGTGCTTGCGGAGCAGCTGGGCCTGTAGTGGGGGGACATTACACACTACACGTGTAGATCACTCACGCACCGGACAGCACCACGGTCCGGCCGCTCTGCAGCGCGTTGAGCACGGTGCTCGTGTCGTCCGTGGGCAGCAGCGTGATGCCGTGCTTGCGGAGCAGCTGGGCCTGTAGTGGGGGGACATTACACACTACACATGTAGATCACTCACGCACCGGACAGCACCACGGTCCGGCCGCTCTGCAGCGCGTTGAGCACGGTGCTCGTGTCATCCGTGGGCAGCAGCGTGATGCCGTGCTTGCGGAGCAGCTGGGCCGCCGCGCCCTCTCTCTGAGTCTGAGGAAGGATATAACTCATGTGAAGTGCATCACTTTTTTATATTATAGGGGGGCAAACGAGCAGACGGGTCACCAGATGGTAAATGACTATAATGTAGGAGTAGGGGAAAGGTGGAAGAGGGGGAGAGGGGGGAGGGAAGGGTTAGGGCCTCCCGTAACCTCACTATCTCGGCGAAAAGTAATGCAAGCATTGCTTCACTGCCAGTTTTCTGTGAGGCCGTGGTATCACTCCGGTAAAATAGTATCACATCAAAAACCATAAAAGTGAAAATGGCAGCCAAGTTCAATATTAAATAATATGCATGGTTGTCGACTTCGCCGACAAATGAATTGAGATCGTTTGCTATTTAAAAATATTACTTCTTACACTTGAACAGTCAAATATTTTGCACAAATCAGATGACTTCCAAAAAATTGAAGCTCGAGATTTGACTTAGCTGGGTTTCACATACACACATTATCTTATATCTGGCTAATTAACTTACCTTCTTTGTTTTATGTACAACTTACTGTTTTTATGTACAAGTATAAATTCAATTCAAATTCAAAATCATTTATTCAATTAAGACACTAAGTGACATTTATGAACGTTAAATTGAAGCTACTGTTAACAATCATAGATCGACGCAAACAGACGCCACAGCATGTACTGGATTGTCGAGGTAAATTAGGTGAAAACACCAAAATCTACTGCCTGCTTGTGTCGATCTATAACTTCCAGTTTCCAAAATGCGTAGAGCCTTATGAGAAGAATACTGGCAAAGAAACTCATGGCCACTCTTTTTAAAAGTCAGATCTTCAGGTACAATGGTATTAGTGTTACATAAAAGATAAGCATGATGCAAGCTGTTGCCACCTGAATGTCATTTTATTGAAATGCTCCAAAAGCTAACGCACAAACAAAAAATATCACTCAGTGATACCGTTGAAGGTTCGAACCTATTAAACATAGAAATCATTCAAGGTGCACATCAGTTACAAAGTCTACTGTTAAAACTAATTCGTGACTGGATTAAGAGTCTAGAGTTGCAGTTGAACGAACCAAAATAATAGTATAGGCTAAAGCATCGCTGACTAGGCCGACCAGTCACCCCAAGCAGCACCCGTTCACGAGTATGACGCATGGATCAGCCATCGTCTCCTTCGCCATATCAGAGGGAAAGAAACGACCCGCCCCATGACGACGCCGCAAGCAATGACATTTTAGTGAGCATGACGAGCCATAGTCGAGATACTGATAAAAATCACTACTAGTAAAAATTACCATAATAATCGCCACGCATTACTTTCAACTAACAATGGTTTGTTAATAATTTAGCCTAATTATAAGACAAAGAAGTTTGTGTGTATATACCTAAAGACACCTTAAGCCCAAGACTGTTTGTCGTTTAGATAATCGTTGATCGTATAGTAGGCTTTCCTAATAAGGTGATTTTTTACAGTACGCTTAAATTTATCTACAGGAAGGTCGATTACATCTATAGGAATTTTATTATAAAAACGTATACCAAGACCTTCGAACGAGTTGTGTACCTTATGTAAGCGATGATAGGTAGCAACGAGTTTAGACTTGTTTCTTGTATTAATATTGTGTATATCACTGTTTTTCTTATAGTCATTGATATTGTGCCTAACAAACATAATATTTGCAAATATATACTGTGATGCAACAGTTAAAATACCTGTATCCTTAAACAACTCTCGAAGAGAGACTCTAGCACCTAAATTGTATATTGAGCGGATGGCTCGTTTTAGAAGAATAAAAATCGTTTCAACATCAGCCGCCTTGCCCCAAAGTAGTATACCATAGGACATGACGCTGTGAAAGTAGCTAAAATAAACTAGCCTGGCTGTGTCCGTATCAGTGAGCTGACGTACCTTCCATACTGCGTAAGCTGCCGAACTAAGCCTACCTGCAAGGCTGTCTATCTGGGGTCCCCATTGCAGTTTACTGTCTAATGTAAGTCCCAAGAATACTGTTGAGTCTACAATACTTATCATTTCATTATTTAGAGTTAGATTAGTGCCTAGCTGTTTTACATTTGGCATAGTAAATCTCACACACTTTGTTTTATTTGAGTTCAGTAGGAGATTGTTAGTTGAAAACCAATACAATACATCATTTAGCGCTCTATTCACATCGTCAAAAAATGTTTTTTTACGATCGACTTTGAAAATAAGTGACGTATCATCAGCAAATAGAACTATATCACAGCGATCTTTTAAATAATAAGGTAAATCGTTTATATATATGAGAAAAAGTAGAGGACCTATACTAGAGAAGCTCTATACTAGAGCCCTGAGGAACGCCCATAGTAACAGGTAATCCAGAAGACCTCGCACCATTGACATCTACATGTTGAATTCTATCTTTCAAGTAGGAAACAATTAGTTCCAAAGCAATACCATTAACACCATAATGCCTAAGTTTAAGAATAAGCGTGTTTTGTTCTACACAGTCAAAAGCTTTAGAGAGATCGCAAAATACACCTATCGCATCTTGCGAATTCTCCCATGCATTAAATATATGTCTCAAAAGAGTTGCACCAGCATCAATTGTTGAACGACCCTTTGTAAAGCCAAATTGTTCTTTGTGCAATAAATTATTTCGATTAAAATGGCTTTCTAGTTGTTGCAGGATAACTTTTTCAAAAATTTTACTTATAGCCGGCAAGATTGAGATTGGCCTAAAGTTACTTGGTTCAGTTGTACAACCCTTCTTGAATAAAGGTATTACTTTGCTATACTTCATCAGGTTAGGAAAAACACCAGAATCAACACATCGATTGAATGTTATAGCTAGAAATCGGCGCTATATCAATTATAATAGTTTCTATTAATTTAACAGAAATCCCCCATAAGTCCCTTGAATTCTTAGAGTTAAGAGACTTAAACGTTTTTATAATGTCTGTGGGGTTTATGAATTCAAATTTAAATAAGTTCTTACATTTGTTTACATTGGCCCTTAACAACAATTTAGACCTGGACGCACAAGAATTCAAGGTAATAGTTGTACTAACTGGTATATTTGTGAAAAAGGTATTAAAATATTCAGCTATGTCTAAGTTGTTTGTTATAAACCTATTATTAATATTTAATTTTAAATTGTTACCTCGAGGTTTACTACGTCCAGTTTCATTATTAATAA
The DNA here is from genome assembly GCA_963859945.1 of Euplagia quadripunctaria. Taxonomy (NCBI): domain Eukaryota; kingdom Metazoa; phylum Arthropoda; class Insecta; order Lepidoptera; family Erebidae; genus Euplagia; species Euplagia quadripunctaria. The sequence goes on along the minus strand of CAWLEN010000134.1, from coordinate 3,025 downwards.
TGTTCCATGTAGCTGTTATTTTATTATTTGAAGACTTAATCTTATTACTTATGTATAAAGACTTTGCCATAGAACATGTTTTCCTAAAAATCTTTGAGTAATTTTTGACATATTCATGAAATTTTTGGGTCAAAATTACTTTGTTTCATGGCATATAAATCATACAGCTTTTCTCTACTTTTGTATATTCCTGTTGTTGCCCAATCACAGAATGTCGTCTTTGGCCTTTGCATTATTGTTTTTGACTTAAATATACTGTTAAATTCGATTTCTATCATATTGAATAAGTCGCCGTAAAGCTTATCTGGATCACTTTGAGTCCAATCTAAATTGGAAACTTTATCACTAATGTTATTACTAAAATTCAATAATCGGTTACTAGTCATGGGCCTGCATATAGTTTTGTTTATTCTATTTTCTTTTATACAAGGAAATGTAACAAATTGCCCACAGTGATCAGATGTTAAATCACTTAAAATTGACCTATTTAAATATTCCCCATTGCAAAAGATGTTATCTAAGCAAGTTGCCGAGTGAGAAGTAACTCTTGTTGGCTCAGAAAATAAATCATTTAAGTCAAATGATTCAAATAGGCTCACTAATCTTATACTGATAGGACACTTTTCTAATATATTAATATTGAAATCTCCACAAACTACCAAAACCTTACTACTGACACATAAACGCTTCAAAACTTCTTCCATAACTAACTCAAATATGCTAAAGTCACTCTGTGGTGGCCGATACACACTAACTATAATATGGTGTTCCAGTTCTACACAAGAAAGCTCAACAGTGCGCTCAACAGACAAATTTACAACATCTTTCCGGTTTTTGCACTTAATACTATTACGAACAAAAATTAAAGACCCTCCATGAATTGACTTCTTTCTTACATACACACTTCTAGCAGAATAAAATTCATTATCTAGTATTAACTGGTGTGCCTGTAGCCAATGCTCTGTGATACAGAGCACATCAACATTATATTTTTCAAAAAATAATTCTACTTCTAAGTCTTTCCTAGATAATCCTTGAATATTTTGAAGAACTATGTTTATGGTCATTGACTTTTTTACTTTATTGCTACAATTTTTATTTATTTTTATATTTTTACTAACAATACCATTATTGAGTAAATGATTTGATATGCAAGAGATAGGCTCTATTGTCTTAGCAATTAATTTAAAGAATTTATGTCACAATATTATTAAAGACATTATTAATTAGCTCAGAAGGAGCACTATGTGAAGCCAAATGTTTGGCTACAGTGTTCTTACATTCTAAGGGGTGCTCTATAGGAGCTGTCAGGTTAGCCAAGTTCTTGGCTATTATTCTAAAATAATATGATAACGAAACAGTTATCTGTCTTTTAAAATAATACGGCAGATAATAACTATCTGTGGTCGAAAAAACGTTATCATTGACAATCCTATTGATGTCAATTAAATGAAATTTATTATAAAAACTACCATTAATTTGGCTTGTCAAATTAAACATAGTCATGTTTAAATTAATCCTAATATTTTTTTCATGTTGAGACAACCCTTTGCTAATTGGCAGTGTAAATAGTACTATTTTATATACATTGAGTTCCGATAATTATATATTGTAAGGTCAACATATGTTACTTTTCTAAAAGTTTGGTTTGCTGGTAAAAACTATCGATCCTACGTTTAAGCTGTATAGTTTTCTTTTTGTGCTATTTTATTCATTTTCTTGAACGTTAGAAATATTTGATCGTATTGCCCATTTATTGATAAATTATTCCTTACGTAACCTACATTTTTTTTTCTAATTCTGTACATTTTCATAGTGTCTGTTAAATGCTTATAGACAACAGAAATTGGTTCGTATCTGGGATCTTGTAAATCACTGACTTAATTATACAAAGTAGCAAGATTGTGTAAGAATATATTTCTTTGGTAATACAATTGTTTGCAATGACGCAATAATGTCAGATCGCTTTGAGCCGGTGCTGCCAGTTGCAGTTTGTTATTATTGGTTATCTAAGTTTTATAAATAATCTTGTGTACAAAATGATAGATTATAATTTTGCAAGGCGCTGTGTTAATAAAAAGCGATTACTTGGTAAATATTTTAAATCGTAAAAAATCTCTATTTTCTGATTTTTTCCTTTGTATACACAATTCTGGCAGATAGATAATCTGAGAGAATGGAATAGAAAGAAGTACAATAGTAATAAGAAGAAAATACAGACTAAAATTAGAAGTAATAAAAAGTAGAACTAAATGTACCCACGAGATGGTAAGAGAACCAGATGTAGACCAATTAACAGATGGGAAGATGACATTAAAAAGTAGCAGGTCCGCTATGGACTCGAGTAGCAAAGGATAGGACTAAACGGAAATCTTTGGATGAGGCCTTTGTCAGAGGACAAGCTACAAAAGACAACCCCCCTGTACTGACCTGTACTTAAACTTAAACAGCAACAAAGGCTTATTTTATTTTATATACACATAGCTGGACGCCAAATTTCAACTTTATAGGTCATCTGGAAGTGGGTTAGGATTTTGATCTATATGTCAGTCAGTCAGTGATAAAAATACTAATTTTTTAGACGTTAATATCTCAATTACCGTTCAAAATGTATTTAAGAAATTTGGGGTTCTAGTTAGTTTAAGGGGTTTTAATAAATAAACCTAATTTCATGTGTTTTTGTTTAATAGATTTGGAGTTATGAAGGTTCGAATGAAATGGTTCGTGTAATATAATACACGGCTGCTGCGTCGCCAGTTCCTTTTTCTTGAACTTGGCTTGACACGCCGCCGCGTGTCTAGATTATAAAATATCCAGCACATCATAAAACAATGCCGCAACTTAAACTTATTAAAAAGCACAAGTCTAACGAATAAATAAATAAATTCAAACACTATTAAGTTCCACTCCGTCACAGCAATTTGTCAAAAGACAGAGGAACCAAAAACTATTACGCACCTCAGTCTTAATATTTGTCTTCAAAGCTTTGTCAGGTTGCTGCTTCATTTTATTGGGTTTTAAATCC
>CAWLEN010000133.1:0-17084 GCA_963859945.1 Euplagia quadripunctaria | reverse complement strand
CGTCGGAACTATCGGAACCACCAGAAGCGCTCATCTATCAACAAATTTGAAAAGACAATAAAATAATTGGTAAACATTACTCGCTGGAGGTTTAAAACCAAATTACTTTTTAATTACAAATCTTACTAATGCTATTTGCTAAACATATAGTAGGTTAGGTGTTAACCTAACCTAACCTAATCATATAGTACATATCATAATTCTGCTCATCTTAATGGTAAGGTAAAGATCATCAAACTCACAATCAAAAATCTCACTCTGTCTCAATCTACTGAAAAAATCTTACGTGATCTTGAGGTGGCCGTCGAGCCAACCAGCCAGCGTATCGTACGTCTCCCAACAGTGGGCGCAACCTGGGGCGAGCTCGCGCCAGCGCCGCCCGCGCGGCGCGTCTCACGGCGGCGTGAAGCGCGCGGTGCCAACCTGCCGCGCCCTGGGCACTACTAGCTCGCAGAGCTAGAGCGTGGACTCCATCCGGAGAATAAATCTCGATGGTTCTTTCCTCTGGCAATTAAAAGAAATGTTAAGTCTTTTATAAGTTCTAGCATAGCTCTTGTACCAAAAAATATATTACGCATTGTCTTTGTTTGATTCATTCAATCGATGATGGTGAGAAAAAATAAAGATGTTGGATATTAAGTACCTTAGCAAAAAATATATACATAATGTGCTATTATGTTAAGTAGTTCAATTAGTAAATAAAATAGGTATTGTTTTTTTGAAAAAGGGAAAGTAGGCGGCTAAACTCAGACACAGATATTACATACACATATCAGATATTACAGTTTACTTTAAGATTTACCAGGGTCACGGTGACGCAAGTTCTTAGCAATGCAGGCCATCAATAGCGGCACGTAGCGGGTATCAGCACGACGACGTCTTGGTGAAGGCGGTGAGGGAGGCACATCAGCCATGAACCCTCGCTGTAACTCCCAACCCACTTCACTGATAATCGACGCTTTACGAAAGTAGGGTGTTACTTCTCGAAGATATTTGACTGTAAATAATACTTTTATGATCTATGGTGTAACACTTCTATTTATGATACAAATAAGGTAGCAACTTGGAACTCTATGTGTTACTGTGGTAATGTTTATAATAAAATCTCAGAACCCTTCAAAGTACCTACTACCCTTAAATAAGTTTATTCCAGCCCTGAAAGATTGCTTTATTTTATTCTGTCCCTTCTTTTATTTTCTTGACAGTTTGATAAGTAGTCAATTAGAGAAGACCTAAAATGTAACCAATTCAATTAAAAATAATAATCCATTTTATTTAAAGTTAATTTCAACTGAAAATACTGAACTTGTTTAATAAATTCTATTACCAATGTTTAATATACTGTACAAAAGAATTGAAAATACAAAAGATTATTTTTTTGTAGGAAACAAAAAAATTGCAAGGAGGAATTTAAACTAATAGTTTTTAAAGCAATATACAGCGCCTGTTCCATATATCCCTACTGGTAGGGATAATTGGAAATTTTATGTCCATTTTCTCTACTACCTAAATGTACTATTAGAAAGAAAATATTTTTAAGATTTGGGATACTTTTAATGAATGTATAAAAAAATACAAACAAAACCGTAATAATTACTAATTAAAAACACAAGTTAATATAACATGAAATTATAATCCCATTGTACAGTACAATGTACTTCGGTAATTCTCAGATAGAATTTGTATTAATAAGCTTATTAAGTCACTTTTTAACCGACTTCCAACAAAGTGGGATCTCAAATTGAATTCAAAACATAAACATACATAACATACACACAAAAAAAATACATTTTTTAGATAAAAAATTGTTGCATATGTTATGTTTTGAATTCGATTTGAGATCCGCCTACCAGTAGGAGATATATAGAACAGGCGATATACATTAACATCATTTGGTAATGGGCCACTTAGGTTGTTTGTTACTGTGCTGCTAATAGGTACTTTTGAGTTTAGTAAGTTTTAGCTGTATGATACCTTGGGTATGATATTTTTGTAATAAAATAAAAATAACTTGACCTCAGGACAGATACTTATGGTAAAGTTTTTTCCATTCCATCTACACCCAAGTTTGGTAATGGCATAAATCTAAAATTGGTTAAATATTAAAAATATACTTCTGAAACATGATCTTATTACTATAAAATAATGCCAACAGATGAAAGTAATAAATTTTTTTAAATAAGTTGTTTCAAAGCTATTTTGTGACCTATACAATCAGTTTTTATATGACTAAAGCATCTTTTTTTTAAGTGTTTAACTATACTAATATAATAAATCTGAAGATCTAGAACTATCAGTCAGATTTGAATAATTATTGTTGTATTGTATACATTATTTTTTTTTTATTAGGAGGAACATATTATGTGACTTTTTTGCTTCCAATACTTATTCGATTTAAATTAACCAGCATTATTACTCAGACTGTAAATGCATAATATTCATGAAACACAGCTAAAAAAAATACTTTAACTATGAATGCTACACAGCCCGAAATAGCTCAATTGATAACTTAGCTCATATGGACTACAGTAATTAAGGTCAAATTCATTAGCCCCTAGGCCATTCCTAACTAAATAAATACAATTATCACATATATAACATGAATTAGGAGACTTGCCTTCTAATTGAACCATTTTTCCAGCTCGCTTCAATGCTTTTACTGCTTCCTCATGTGTCGCATCTTTTAAATCCTCACCATTCACAGACAATATAGCATCACCAACATACAACTGCTCCGTAAGATCGGCTGCCATCCCCTTGAATATTTTAGATATCAATATTGGCATATTGTTCTCAATTCCACCCTTGATTGATATACCCAAGCCATTATTGTCTGACTTTACCACCTGTACGAGACGTTTTTGATTCGCAATCGCTTCCGGCACTTCTGTAAAATCGCTATTTGGAGTTTCAACATTGTTGTTATTTAATGTTCCGTTCAGTGTGGTCGTCGCATCGTACCCATCATCCAAACACACACTGAGATAGTCTTCTTCAAGTGTACAATGAACGCGGTACCATACCCCACGAACTAATGTCTCTAGTAAGCCTGAACGAGCACAAGTCGCACTGGGGCTGTCACTGCCCCCACTGGATGCTCCGTTTTCCACCATAATTTTTCTTATTTTCACAACAAACAAGAACTAATAATTTGAGCCACAGCTGGATTCAATACATTCAAGCTTTTTGACTTAAAATCTTTTATAGTTCATTTTAACATTGTTACTGTGAAAGTATTTAGCCAAACTAACATGCGTATCACAGTTGATTAAATATCATGATAAAATACGAATTATATTGCACAATCAATAGGTATACATTTTTGACGTTCCACCCTGAACACTTGAACAGAACAGATCAACAGACAAGTAAAATATTACACAGTTCCACAGGCTAAGTTCACAGAATAGAAATATTTAATCGCAGTTAGAGTAGTACGTACCTCTATAAAATGACCCAAGCAAAAAATTTAATGAGGTGTAGTTATAGTAAATTTATTTAATTTTGTATCATTGGTTCACTACCCGTTGTCTACGTACATGGTTCACCTACGGTTGGGGTATTGTATAGAAAACCTCAGCGTGGTGCACCCTGGAAACGTTGGCGATGACGCTGCTTTTTCCTCTTCCGTGTTTGGGGAGAGCGTCATCGCCAACGACTAATATTCTAGTAAGGAGAGGAGGCCATTTTTCTTCCGCCAATTGATCGAGGCTTGGTCCAACAGAGCGGGTGTCTCTACCGATTCCTCTGTTGGCTCTTCGCTCTTCGGAGCAATGAGGAAGAAAACCTCGGTAAACCTCTGCCCGGGTCTACCTTTATTTCTCCCCCTTTCGTGGGTTTAAAAATGGAATTTCAAATATTACACAACAATCAACAAAATGACGAACAAAAGAAGGAGAAAAATCAACAAAAAAAATCAGAGGAATAGGAGAACAGCATCTGAAGCTTCGTCGACCGACGATAAAGTTTCCTTTTAGACGATTCGTTCGGTGAAGCTCCCATAAGCCTGATCGACTTTTGCAGTGGCAGGTCAGAACGGCTGGACCTTGAGCTCAGTGACCTCGAGAGTAGAAAGCGATATCACTCAGGGGACGATGATACTCACACAGATCCACAGATATGCTCCCTCCCAAAGTGGTTAGTAGCCACAGAGGGAGGTCGATTTCGCGTACACCGATCCCAACTCCAGCGGGTTCCACCTTCTTTCAGTTGGGAATATATGCGCGAGCTTGTGCAGAGGGTGAAATCGTCGCGGAGGAGGAGATCGTGGATCTCCTAGTTAAGATCTGTTTGGTTCTGTTCCTCATTCACCGGTGATGTTGAAGGAGAGCACGGGCGCGGCGATGGCCATCATAAACAAAATAGCCACCAAGTCCATTAACCTGAAGGCTTTTTCCTGAAGGGCTGTTGAAAGCCTAATTGAGGACGTGGCACGCCTTCAAGAGGCAAATGGCCCCCTTAGGCCCTCCTTGTTTAGACGAACCTGAACCACTCTGCCAGTGCGTAGGACCTTTTCCTGCAAACCATGGCAGAGTGGTCGATAGGTGTGGCCGCGTGGGCCGCGGAGCGCTATTATGTTCCTCCCCATCCAAATTGGCTGGGTGTCCGGGTCGACTCCACGGCGGCTCATTCCACGTCCTTGTCGCTTAGGGACAAGAGTAATGGATATGTTGCTGCTGAATGGGGGGGATCACCATGGTATACTTCTCCCCTAAATGAACTCTGAGCGATTTCGAAATTTTCCTGAATAACCTGGAGACCTCGATGCGGCGACTAGCGTCTAGGCAAGTCTCAGTGCTGGCCTAGACTTCCACACAAAGTCCGTTGCGTGGGGTTTCCCCAGGATGGACGCACGGGGCGATGCGGTAGAGGAGTGGGCGGCATCGGTGGGCCTCTGTCTCCTAAATAGAGGCTCCACCAAAACGTGCGTAGGACAGAGGGGGGGTCGATAATGGGCCTTTTGTTCGCTACACCAGCACTCGCCGCACGAGTAAGGAACTGGTGTGTCCTGGAAGTCCTGGAAGAGGTTGAGACGCTCTCGGATCACCTCTATATGAGATTTGAGCTCTCCCGAACCTAGGACCCCAGAAGGGGTAATATGGCGCGAACCTCAGAGGGTCTCCCCCATGGGATTTGGAGGCGGAAGTGCTCGCCGAAGTATATCGGCGCACGGCTGAGTTCAGGGCGGGAAGTGGCAGTCGGCCAAAGAGGTAAGCGAATGGCGTGAGGCTGCTCGCACACAACAACGCCAAAGATGAAAAAGACAGGAGATGCTGGAAGGTCTCGATCGTGACCCCTGGGGTCGCCCATATCGCGTTGTGTAACAAAAGCTACGCCCCCCCTCTCCCCCACACCCTTACGGAGACTCTTCAGCCCAGCTTCCTGCAGGAAGTGGTTGAGGGCTTTTCCCTGCAACGGGTGGAGCACACACCCTCGTCGATGGCCCCCTTGGCCGGAGATGACGAGGAGGTTGACAAGTCAGGTGTTCCACCCATCACGGAGGTGAAGGTAGGGACGGCTGTTCTATGGATCCGTTCTAAGAACACCGCCCCTGGGCCAGAAGGGATCCCTGCCCGAGTGTTAGCCCTGGCCCTCAACCACATGTCTCACCACCTCAGGGATGTGTTCAACGCTAGCTTAACGTCCGGACGCTTTCCTGACTGCTGGAAAAGTGGGAAGCTGGTTGTTGGATTCGATAGCTGGTTTAAGGGGTGTTGAAATAACGAAAGTATAGGATTGGTAACAATTGTATAATAAATTACTAGATACAATAATTAATGTGTATCGCGCACACGACCCGAGATGACAAGTAAGGAACGATTGATTGAATCGGCGACCGGTGAATGGGGACGAGCGCCCCCGCGCCCCGCATTGAAGGTGAAGCGAAGCCGCAACACTGGTTCTTTTATTGAAGCCGGGACGGCCTACCAAATCAGACGTGGCCTACAGGCCCATCGTGTTGCTGGTCGTGCGGATAAATTGTTTGAGAGGGTCCATTCTGCCCGCATCGTCCGGCACCATAGCGAGGTCGGCCCCGATTTGTCGGACGCCCAATTCACTTTTCGAGCGGGACGTTCGCTTATCGGCGCTGTGTTGTGTCTGAAGGCCGTGACCGAAGAGGTAGACCGAAGAGTAGCTGTGGCGGCGTGCTGTTGGCAGTGACGTTGGACATCGCCAACGCATTCAATAGTCTGCCAATCAGCTGCATCAGGGAAGCTCTCCAATATCACGGCGTTCCAGGGTACCTGAGGCGGTTAGTGGAAGACTATTTAAAATTCTCACAATATTAGACTTAATTACATGAATACTATGGAATACTTAGTTTATTTTAAACTTAGGCAATCACCAAAATTTTTTTTTAAAGGCATCTCCTGGTCTAGGTATGATTCATGTGTCGCGGGGCCTTTGCAAACATACAAAACAACGGACACACAAAACACCCAGTCTCGGGAAAACTATTTGTGGATAATACAAATTTTTGTCCTGTGCGGGAATCGAACCCAACACTCTGTGCAGTGGCGAGGTGACCACGTTAACCATTGCACCATCCGTGCAGTTAGATTAATTGTATTAACATTCTACATCTCCTTTTATTTCTTATAATATGCAAGGATGTAATAATTAAGAAATGTTGGTAATTAGATGTTATTTTAAAAATAAACGTTTCAATTAATTGATGTTTATCATTAAATAACGGACAGTATTTACAGAATAGCCACGGGTTCTAGATTTTATATATTTACATATTAGGTGAACCAAGGGCACTACATTTAATACATTTCCCGTAGTTTACCTATCGGGTATACAAACTGTTAACCGTGGTTCACCTAGGTGAACCACTTATGTAGGTAGACCACGGTAATAAACCGTCTCATTGTAGCATTTAAGCTGGTAACTGACTTCAGCAATTTTTAGTCGTTAAAAGTCTCTAGCAAGCTATTTGTTTTGCATAAAATAGGAGATAAAGATTCAGTTACTGTTTTCTTTTAAGATTTACTAGGCCAACGTTTTTTAAATAATCTTCTGTTTCGCGACTGATTGACTTGACTGAATTGAAAAACTGAGATCGAACAAATAAAAACTTTGATCGAACAATGAAGAACAGTTAACGAACAGTTGAAAAATTAAAAAAAAAGTAATGACATCTACTGAATTTTTATAGATACACTACAAAAGTAGTAACGACATGAAATAAGACATTTCGCATAGATGTTGTTACTTTTGCCAAGCTGTTAGCAAAGCGCGAAATTTGAGATAAAACTGACACGTTCGTTGTTACACTAGACAATCACGCAAAACGAGACGATAGTCCACTTCCATCACTTTAGCTAACAGAACTAGAAACCAGGGCTCTGTATCTGTCATCAAAAGGAAGAAGAGAAAATTCATATGGGAAAAGCAAGTTTTTCAACCAACACATCCCCCGTTCTCTGGTAACATAAATTTACAGTCACCGATTATGGAATTCGAAACTCCTCATCAATTTTTTTCATGGTTTTGTGATGACGACCTTCTGAGGCATATTGTTGAAGAAATGCAAAAATTTAGTGTCCAAAAAGATACTTCACGATCATGCAACTTTTGTTGAATAGAAAAAGTTTTATGTGTCGGTTTGATAATGAGCTTGGCATCATTGCCAATTATTCGTATGTATTGGGCACTTGAATTGAGTATTCCTCTGATTATGGAGACCATGTTACTAAATCATTTCAAAAAATGTGTAAGTTCCTGCATTTCAATGATAACACCACTCAAGCCCCTTCTGGTACTCCGGGATTTGATCGTCAAACGGAGAACGATCCAGAGCTACGGTTTTTAAGTGAGTATGTATGGGCCGTCGATTATGAAGAAAAGAGGCAGACCGTCAAGTTTACCTGATGAAATTGAAATAAAGAGAAAGAAGCCCAATACATCGCTCCTCCCTATTTTTTGATTGATTGATTTGTTTTTACATTAAAAAAAGCTCTCTCTCACACACACATCCACTCAAACATACACATGCACATATACAGACATACACACACACATATACATACAAACACACGCACGCACATGTACACACACACACACAGCCACATACACGAGCTAATTCATATGCTAAACTATTCTTAAAATTTATTCAAGTGTTCCAGTTCATTACCAAAAAAAGTAGAGCCAAGGCGCAGTGTACCACGTATGAAACAGAAATAAAATAATAATTTTCTACTACAATATTGGGTTTTCATAATTTTTATTAGTTTTCCCTAATTTCTGAACACTAACTACACCTATATAATTTTATCAGCCATGAAAAAAAAATTGAGCCTTGTAGGGTTAAGACAGTCTTGTTTATGTACGGGAAAAAAGTTCTGAGGTTGGCAACCCTGTACGAAAGTTGACATCAGTAACTTCACTGATGACTGATGTGCAATGAGAAAGTAAATAAATATATTTAAATGTGATTTTTCATGAAATGATGAATGACTCCAAACCCTTGTATAATTTAAATATAACTTGAACTTTAAACTGAATGTATAGTCATGGAGATGTGCAGGGTATGTCTATCAACTGAGAAAGGAATGCATCTATTAGATGAAGCTTTTGTCATTCAATACAATATATTAACCAACCTTAATGTAAGAATTTCTTATTTTTCTAAAGGTTTAGGTTGTTTAGAAGAATACAGTTTGTTTTATTTCATTTGATTGCAATTATGATTCTTAAAAGATTCTCAGATAGTAACTTATTTCCAGATATCTATAATGGACGGAATGCCACAATATACTTGTGAAACTTGTTTAGCAACAGTCAAATATTTTAAAGAATTCAGGGAGAAATCCATTGCTTCAGAGGCAACGTTACGGGAAATTATTTCTTCTGTAAGTATTTTTTTTAAATTGAGAAATGGCATAATCAAGAAGAAAAGACATTAAACACTCTTTGCGGCCAACTGTCCCGCATTCTGCCGGACCGTCCCGTAATGCCAGATGTAGTCCTGCTTTGCAACATTTTGTTGATGAATTCAATATGGACATCCAGTGATGTTATAGGGGCAGTTCTATGTTACTTAAGAGATACATTTTAGAAAAAAATATCTTCAGTACTTAAGTATTTTTTACTGACTAAACTTTCATACTTCGCATTCACACACCATCTAATATCATTCCTCATAATATATCCCGCATTCAATTTTCAGAAAGTTGGCTGCCTTGTTAAAGTATTGTATACTTTGAAAGAGGAACATGTTGAAGTTGAACATTAGTTGAAAATAAAATGAATATTGCTTCAATGCTTCTATTAATTATTTACAAAAGCTGCTAAGCATTTTTATATGAATTTGTCACAGAAAGATTAAACAATTCTTTATTCTGTGTTCTAAATGATTGTATCAGCCACATGAACTACCATTATTATACTTAAAAACAGTTATTGATTCAATAAATGTTTCTTTTTTTATTTGTAGACTGTTGGAATTCAGGTAGTCAAGTAATCTATTGGGAAGAAATCTTAAGTTTGTCTTAGTGGACTACAAATTCTGCTATAGCAGACCACCTTATAGGCATAATAACTAAACATAGGGTTATCATATGTTATAATTAGTAATCTTATGAAATTGGCTGTAAGCATTTCATTCCTGCCAAAATAACTACTCATATATCTTTAAATTACAGAATATAAAGTCAGAAGAAAGAGATATTGAAACGAAATTTGAGGCCCTACAGAAGGAGGAGAACTTGGAAATGAATGAGCATAGTTTAGAAAAGTCAATTAAAGTTGAAATAAAGGAAGAAAATGTTGTAGACAACTTTGAATTTACATTTGAAGAATATGAGAGTGATATACAGAACCTTGTGAAAGAAGAAGAAGAAAATGAAAAACTTAAAGGTGAATATGAAACCTTTTCAACTCATTATCACTGAAATATAAAGGTTAATAATATTTCTTAAAAAAATGTTAATTAATTTCTTTTTTCTAGATATAAAACTGAAAAAGTTGAAAAAAAGAAAACATAAGAGAATGAAAGAGAAAAAAGCATTTGAGTCTATAGACAAAATTAACCTTGATAGCAGGTGGATCTGTGGTAAATTTAGTTTTATAATTTTATTAAACTAGCAATCATAGATTGACACAAATGTCTCTTAATTTTGTAATAATAATATCTTGTAACTCTGCTTAGTCACAAGAAGCTCGTAATAAGGGTTTTCGGACAGGGATAATCGTCATAGCTACTTTTTTTTGTAAATATGTACATACACACACATCAAAAGTTAAACACTTTGGGATCAAGTACATTTTTAAGTATAAAAAATTATCCAATTAATATTTTCCAAATCTAGTCTTCCAGACTGGCTTCTTACTTTAATTACTAATGTTTAAGTAAGTAAATTGAAATTTTTGCAAATTGTGGGAAATTAACGTAAGTTAATGTCGTCAATTAAGTGGAAACAAGGTAAAAATGAGGGTTTTTTAAATTTTCATTATAAAGATTCCACCACTGACACGAATCACACAATCACAGCAATTTTTCACATAGCGTCACACTTTGACGAATGGCCGCTTACATTTTTTTCTAACAAGTCATAAAGTTGTTGTGCGGTATGCACGGCGTCCATACTCGGCAGTGCTCTTCTTTAGACCATATCTCATGCGTGCTCAATTGAGTTGAGGTCTGACGATTGAGCAGGCCACGGCAGAGATGCGAGCATCGGCAAGAGTGCGTGTTACGACTCTAGCCGTGTGTGGACGTGCACTGTCGTGCATTAGTCGAAACGAATCACTCAACCGGCTTCGCAATGGGATGATCACGTCTGAAACAATCCTCTCCGCATAAATCTGAGCAATCCATTCCATTCCATCCAAATGAGATCGGTTCTTCCACCGATCGAAAAAACGGCCCAAACCATTATTGTTCCCCCTCCATATGAATGAACTTCCTGACAAAATTTCAAACGTTCTTGACGTTCAGAGATCCTCCAAACTCGAGTACGTCTTGTATCCGGCCTCATACCGAAACAAGATTCAACGGAAAAGCAAACACAACGCCAGTCTTCTTCCTCCCAATTTTTGTGTTCGCGAGCCCATTGTAAACGGCCCCTAAGATTGCGGGGTGCTATAAAACGTACTTGATTCCTAGACACTTTTGATGTAGGTATTATACACACAGGCACTTCACACACAGCCGTCTGATCCCAAACAAGGCAGAGCCTGTATAAAAACTATAAACTGAAAAGTGTTGTATCTTTTTAGAATCTAACTTATATTACAGGTATATGCCCTAAAGCTTTTGGAGAAAACACTGATTTGAATGAACACTTAGATGTTCATAAGGATGATAGACAATGTGAGCTATGCAAAGAGAAAGTAAACAGCCTCTCTCAACTCCTGGCCCATAGGCTGACACATGTGCCTCCTAAACAACACAAATGTCATATTTGTAATAAACGATACAGGTCTTGTTTGTATTTGGAATATCACTATAGAGTAATGCATATCCACCATGATGTAAGTACTGACATATATCTACCTACATCTTTTATATGGTACATACAGGGTGTTCCAGAAGTAGACGTCCCGTAGAAGTAAACCAATTGCAATGAAACTTGGTATTTAGATAACTGAAGACCTGGATTAACGCATAGGCAAGCATTTTATCCCGATATTTTAACGGGATCGGGACTTACGCGGGTGAACCCGCTGGGCGCTGCTAGTAGCATATAATTTTCTCAGCTGACCATGGTATGAGTTTCTTCAAAAATGCATAAGATTTTTATTGGATCGATAGCTCTCGAGTTGTACCTTAGTAGTGCATGGGCTCCTACCGTTTCCTAACAGTTGGACCGTATGCTTGTTTGCACACTTAGTTGTATAAAATGTTTAGTGGCATTAAAAATTAACACTTTCATCTTTGTTTCAGAATCCAGAAGTCACTTGTAAGATATGCTTATCCAGTTATGTCACTCCAAAAAAATTGGCTAGTCATATATTCCATGTCCATTCCGACGCGCGATTTTTTTGTGACGTCTGTTCTAAGGGGTGAGCTAATCTTTTCAATATTGGGACGTGAGTCGCAAAATATATAGTGTGGTTAAATATTGATCTTATTTTTGTCTCTTCGTTGCAGTTATCCAAGTAAAACAAATTTGAAGTCGCACATAAAACAACACAATAAGATCAAGTTTTTTGTATGCGATTTATGTGGATTCTCTTGTAATTATAAGAGCGGACTTGAAGTAAGTACTTAAGACTTAACTGACCAGTTTTATACATACATATACTTAATCTGAAATTACTGTACTTTTTTTAAAACCTTTCTCTCCTAGACTAGCCTGGCCTGTTGGCCTAGTGGTTAGTGACCCTGACTGCAATGCCATAGGTCGTGGGTTCGTTTCCCACCCGAGTCTGGGTGTTCTTTGTGTCCGTTGTTTGTATGTTTGTAAAGTCCCACGCGACACAGGAGTAATTCCTAATGCGGGAGTTGTCTTAAAAAAATTAAAACCACGACAGAAAGAAAACATGTTTCACTCACACTCACACACTCGAATTCTAGCAAACTTAGTTAGAAACAGAAAACATAAAACATCTTGAAATTTTAGAAACGTCACTAACGATTCATTAAAAAAGTTAGTCAAATCTCTTTACTAACTACTCCTCTTTAAAGGCTTTATCTAAACCAAAGAAGTATGTGTAAAAAGCACTTTTACTGTTTCAATTAGGTTAATAAAAGGTAGATGACCATTTTTCTGGTAATTTTTTCATACTGCTGTGCCTTAATATGTTTTATAAAGCCGACTGATTTTAAATCTGTTTCATTTTCTCCTTTTAATTTATTTATTTATTTGGACATACAAAATAAAATAGAGGAGAATAAAATAGAGACAACATAACAAATTTAATTCTTAACAATTTCAAAACAACTTATTTAACAAATTTTTTTTTAAAGTGACAATTTATCATTAAACACATCCACCTCCCTACAAATAGCATTATAGGCTTTGGACAAGCGGGATATGCTAGAGAATTGCTTTAGATTAGTTCTGGCAGATGGCTGATGCAGTAATCCTTAGTTAACGAGCGCACGCCTAGGTACACGACGTGGAACACGCAAACTAAATAATTTTAACAGGGATGAACAGTCAAACAAATTCCTTAATACTTTGTACAAAAAAGTCATGTCATGCATCTGTCTACGGATCGCAAGGCTATCCATTCTATAGTGTCTCAATTTGTCACTATATGAAGGCAGCTCTTTATGCAGACCACAAGAAAAGGCAAGGTGTCTCAGGAATCATTTCTGAATTCATTCATACATTATATTGAGGTGACCAAACTACAGAGCAGTATTCAAGATGACTCCGTACGTAAGTGTTATAAATGGCTATTTTTGTCTGCCGTTTCGTAAGATAAAACCCAGCATTCTAGATGACTTGTTAATTAGGTATATTATTTATGTGAGGTAAAAAAGTTAACTTAGAGTCAAATAGGACCCCTAAATCCCGTGACTCTGCCTTCTCCTGTAGTGCAGTCCCGTCAATATAATATGGAGTTTTAATTACTTTGCGGTTTTGTGTGAACGTGATGGTATGGCATTTGCTTGTATTTAAGGACGTTATGTTTACCTTACACCAACTATTTATAGCATCAAGGTCCCTCTGAAGCAGATCGCAGTCCAACGAGCCTGTTATAGTTTTACAAATCTTTAAATCATCTGCAAAGAGGTAAGCGCTACTATGTAGATGATTTAAATTAAATTTAAACCGAATAAACTACACTGCATCAGTCCGAATCAGACGCGGTCATATCGTAGGGGTCATGATGGTGCTGAGAGGGATGGGGGTTTAAAAAATCTCTACATAACCGTATCTCGGGGGAGGAGAGGCTAAGGCTACTCTTACTTAATATTTTACAAGTCGGAATGTGCGTCCTGCAAATGAAGATTAACAGACATGTCATTTCAGCGTTAGGTAAAGCAAATATGCCTCTATTATTTTAATTATTATATAAAAAAATTAAAATCTTTGATTTATGTCAAATTATGAATCAATCAATCATACGACCTACGTATGACTGATTGATTGATTGATTCATAATTGATGATGTATAAATCAATCAATCATACGTAGGCCTCTACCATGAGCGTATCCTCTCTCAGTGTTAGGGTACCTGATCCTTTCCCAATGATATTTAACTATCTAGGAAACTGGATAAAATATTATTTTATTATTATTACGTAAGAATGGATAGGGAAATCTTATGTCCTTATTAGAGTAGGGGTTGTTAAAACAGTCCTCAGGTAATTAATTAATGGCCCTAAACCCATCCTAATTTTCTCGACTTTTTTTTTACTATTAATGTGAATAGAGTTGAAACGGACATCTGGTCACTCTCCGGTGTCCAGCCGAAATTTAGGTACCTGGATACCGGATATCAAATGTAGGTAGGTACTTCAATTCACATCAATACAAAATTAAATCCTACTAATATTATAAATGTGAAAGTTTGGATGGATGGATATTTGTTACCCTTTCACGCAAAAACCACTGAACCGATTGCGATGAAACTTGGTATGTATATAGCTGGAGACCTGGATTAACGCATAGGCTACTTTTTATCCCGATATTCCCACGGGATCGGGACTTACGCGGGTGAAACCGCGGGGCACTGCTAGTAAATAAAATGGAAGTGTCTGTTAATTTGTAATGTCAAAATAATAGTTTTAAGCTCATACAATTATTTGCACCATACATATGCTTAAAAATCAGTTTTTAATTTTTTTGTCTGTCTGTCTGTTTGTTCCGGCTAATCTCCGGAATGGGGGTATCGATTTCCAGGGGCTTTCACTGGCAGATAGCTGGTGCTATAAGGAGTAATTTAGGCAACATTTATTGTGGAAAAAGAACACGCAATCGAAGCCGCGCGGGAACTGCTAGTAACACATATAATCGCCATATTTTCATTTACAGCAAAATTTGACTTTTACTGCACTAAGAGCAAATTATGGTGAATGAATAGCAACTTCTCTGCATTAAGAGAAAATAAGCTTGTCTTTATAGACAAATTGTGAGAAACTTCATGAAGTCCGTAGATTGTGTAGCATTAGCTGACTATCAAATACTTAATCAATGAAGTTGTTGTAGTGAAGTATAAATCAATTTAATATCATCATCATCTTCCCGTTCTCCTTAATTATTAAGGGTTGGTGCAATGTGTTTTATTATTCCATTGTACCACGACATTCATCATTTCGCTGTTTACGGGGAGCCTAGCCACCATCCACCATCTTTTCTTGGGTCGTCCTTTACTCTTCTATGAGTCAATTTCCATACATAAAACGATCTCTATCACATTTTGCTTTATCTCTCCGCATCACATATGAATAACATGATATTGCTCCACAACATTTCACCCACTGGCCGAGCTTACCTTGAATATCCTAGTCACACCACATCCATCGTCTCACCTCTTCGTGGGCCACATTCAGATTCATGCAGGTCGGCATGTCATCGCATGGCTTGCCCCCTATTACGTAAGTGAAACAGACATATAGTTGGCAGGAATCCAGGCTTGAGAGAGAGAGAATACAGACAGAAAATGTCGTAAGCTTAGCGAGATACATCTGACACTGTCTCATCTCTACGTTTTTTAGCAGCCGTTGAAGATTAATGGCTACTGTAGTACTCGTCGTAATACATTTTTATAAATGCAAATATAATCATATGTGCCTATGTCTAGTTACCTATTTCAACTTCAACAACCTCCACGTAGTTCGTCTTGTCAATCATGCGTCAAGTTGTTAGACTTAAGTACTTAAGGAGTTGAAACGACTTTCTAATTCAGCTTAAGCTAACGAAACCTTCATGCGTGGTAAATCAAGAAATGTATTTGCTGTTTCATCTTTATCTGTTTTTTTTTTAGCCAAGCAGCTATCCGTTTCATTTCCGAATATGATCCTCTGTAATCTTTATATTAACTTTCGTTTCATGGTACCTAACACATTCTAAATATTTTAGGACCACAAAGTAAGGAAGCATTCTCAAATGAAGATAAACTGTAAGAATTGCACGAGGGCATTTCCAAGCCAAGAGAAATACGAAAGACATAAGTGTGGAAAAAAATTAATAGTTTGTACTATTTGCGGACTGCAGCTTATTGGAAATTCCAGGGTAAGTGAAGAAAATCTTTCGTAGCGGGAGATCTAGGTAACATACACAAATTATGTAAATAAGATACATACATACATTCAGACTTAGAAACACTCTCTGTTCGGCTTTTTCTATAAATTTTTACTTTTGATTTCTCTTGAATACGTTAATACATAATCGTTCAGTGTTCTTATTTATTATTCATTGTTTGCTCACTGTCACCTCAACCTTGGCATGACCATTGTGGAACATAGCCTTAGAACTTAAACAAAGAGCGGTCTTGTTCCACTGCCATCCTATGCCGCCGTGCCACTTCGACCAGGTCGTTCGTTCATCTAGTGGGCGCTGTAACACGCCGCGTTTTCCAACCGTAGTTTCTTCGGCGCCGATTGTAATAAGTAAAAACATGTCTAATATTTCCAGATGTCAAAGCACATGGTGCGCCATAGCAAAGTTGGCAAGTACGAATGCGACCGTTGTTCGGCTAAATACAAGTCGAGGACCGCATTGACCGCCCACATAAACCGGCACGACGGTAACCGCACCAAGCAGTGTGAATATTGTCCCGCCAAGTTTTATACTGACACTGTGCTGATAAAACATCGCCGGATACATACAGGTATATTGAAACTTGATTATATGACGAAGACTAAATACTATCATTCTAACTCTGGCACAAGCATATTCCGATAGGTACTGGGTTATTATCATAGTATTATACTAGCAACAGTAACCCGCCCCCGGCTTCGCACGGGTAGCAGAGACATACTAACTTTTAAACTTTCGCGTTCCATGATATAATTATGTACTTATACGGGAATTAACGCGATCACGAAAAGGTGTTACATACCTCTGAATTGCCTGACGTTTCGACCAGGTTGCACTGGCCGTGGTCACAGGCTGACTGGCTCAGCGGTGCACGCCCTCCGTCGTCGAGATCGTGAGGTAGAAGGTTCTTCATCCACC
>CAWLEN010000132.1:0-14801 GCA_963859945.1 Euplagia quadripunctaria | reverse complement strand
CCTCCGGCTGAGATGCGGGTGCATCTCAAACAGCTCTCCGCGGCGTTAGGTCACGTTGGAGTTACTGTTTAACGTCAACCTTCGGACAATCCGTGCTGAACAAGACTTCCTGTAGATGAAAAGGTTGCTAGAGCTCCATGGGAAAGAGAATAAAGCCTGATACGACACGTTTTTATAGATTGCTGAGCTGAGCTATACAATAATTTAACACTGCTATTCAATTTCCCATTTGAATCTATTTATTACGGCTTTTTGTGCCTTAGCAATGTTATAGGTTATCAATTAAATATTTTAAAAGCCAGTTATAATTGTTTGTATGTAAATGAATAATGTATTATATTATAAATTATAAGCAATAAAATATTGTAATCATTTTTTAAATTAATTTATTGTTTCATTTATCCGTCTTATGTATCTAACGTGGGAGAGCCATGCTTCGGCACGTTTGGGCCGGCTCGACTCCGCTCGATAACACGGCCTCACAGAAACCGGCAGTGAAGCAATGCCTGCATTGCCTTTCGCCGCCGTGAGTGAGGTTACCGGAAGCCCTAACCCTTCCCTCTCCACTATTCCCGTCCTTCCCCTCTCCTCTCTTCCCACTCTTCCCCCCTCTCCCTCTCTTCCCCCACTCCGACCTTAAAGGGCGGCAAATCACTTGTGACTTTTGAGTTACAGGTCCCATGGGCGGCGGGTAGTCATTTACCATCAGGTGACCGGTCTGCTAGTTTGCCCCTATACCATAAAAAAAATACATATTCCACCTACTTTTATGAAAAACGGGGGCAAAAATACCTGGAAATTCAAACAGTCATAACTTGTAAACGGATAGTTAAAAAAAAAACTTATTTTAACTGCATGCTAGAGTCATGCCCTTTCAGTGATTTAAGTAAGTTAGTGTTCTATTTTCAAATACACCTTGTATACTCAATGTATGTCTGTTCACCCGAAGGCTAAGTAGATAGTAGAGTCTACCTGTTGTCCCGAAGGTTTACGTATTAATTTTAATCCTGGAACCCCAGACACAGGGAGGCGTAAGCGAGATTGACTAGACCGCACAGAGGTCCGATAAGGTCGGTTAGAGGTGGTCAGTGTCCCAAAGAAAAGAAATTGGACAATATTAATGTAAAAAAGTGAGTAGAACACCTTACAATCGTTTACTGATGATAATATAATCAAAGAATGGTGGTGAGCTGACTTGGTTAGCGTATGCACAAAGACGCGAAGACGAGTGATGCGAGTGATCGCGCGTTCCGTATGTTTACTTTAATCTTTAAGGTTTATATTAGTATTATTAAAAAGAGCTAAGGAGTAGTAACGTTATATTAATTAGTAATGGATGACTGAACTATACAGTATTCAGAACTGCATCTCCAGTAGTTGTTACGAGGGCAGGGCAATTATTTTATTTTAATTTATTAAATAGTAATTAAATGTGGTGCACAATAAAGATTATTCTATCTAAACAAGTTATTTTTTTCACTTATTCCCGAATATTATAATATATTTTCAGCATCAACCGTAGGTGCCTTATCCAAATACAAAAGCCTTGATCGGCTTGTTTGGTACCTAGAATTGTACTTAAAATGCTCTGTGGCTCATCGCATGATTTAATGGTAACAACTTAGATTACGTACCTAAATTTAAAGAAAGTGAACGACGACCTTGATTACCTTTATATTTATATTTCAATCAGTGGCGGATTTATACATTTGCCGCCTATAGGCAATTAATTTTTGCCGCCCCTACCGACCTCTTCGATTCGATACCCCAGTTCACAATCATATTAATTTCTTTTTTGTCAATGATTGTGCACTACAGTCCTAATTACACCACCTTTTTTCCATAATTAGTATGATTGTGAACTAGAGTAATAGGGGATCGATGTCTCAGTTCCTAGATTATTTTTACAACCCAACGATTTAGCTAAAATTGCCACAACGAATAATTTTTAGGTACCTATATTTCTAAGCTAATAAAAGCTCAATTATGCACTACTATTAAGATGAGGTAAGAAATGTCTTAATACTACTTAAACATGTACATTCGATAAATGTCCAATCCATCAGCCTATTGCAGTCCACTGCTCCCCTAACGTGCGCCAAAGCACCCGGTCTCTGCCTTTCGCATCCAATCTATCCCAGCTACCTTCCTCAGGTCGTCAGTCCATATGGCGCCCTGTCCTGCCTTTCGTTTATCGATTCGCGGTCTTCACTCTAGGATCCGTTAGCTCGAACGGCTATCGGTCCTTCAGCAGATGTACCCAGCCCATTGCCACTTTACAAACTATTTCGGTAACTTTGGTTTGTTGTCATTTAACCTCTTTACGAAGTTTATCCTTCAAAGAAACTCCAAGCATAACCCGCATCATAGCCCGATGCGCGACTTTATGCTTGTGGGCTGGACCGAATGACATACGGTACCGGGACGTGGGCATTGATGGACCCACCGCTAGTGTCAGCGTCTCAGCTCCGTATGTCATGACAAGCAGGACGCTCTGGTCGAAGTTCTTCTTGAGGCAGTGCGGCAAGGGTGATGGGAAAACTTGACGTAGTTTTGCAATTGCTGCCCGTCCTAACAGGATCCTTCTGGTGATTTCTTCCTGAAGTTGTTTCCACCGAGCTGGATAACCTGCTCAATAACGTATACATATTTCTGAACAACTTTGAACGTCAATCGGTCTGGGTCCGACTTGTTCATGAACATAACCTTGGTTTTGTCTAAGTTTATACCAAGCCCATCGGACGATGTCATCGGCAAATCGAAGGGTGTGACATGTACTCGCCATTTATATCTATTCCTCGTCCAACCTAGGGTCTCGGAGACGTCCTCAGGCACATTTGTAAATAATATGGAGATAACATCCCCTTGTCTAACTCCACGTTGCAAGTTTATCTGATTTGTCCTTTGGTCTTGGAACCGTACGGTCATCGTGGCGGTGTCATATAAACTTTTCAGCACCTTGATATATCGCCAGCCAACATTGTTGCAGAGCATCCAGAACTGCCCCAGTCTCGATAGAGTCGAAGGCTTTCTCGTAATCTAAAAAGCCATACAGAGCGGCTGAAAATACTTCTCAGTCTTTTGCAAAATCTGCTGAACAGTATGGATACGGTCCCACGTACCTTTTCAAAACCCAACTTGTAGTTGCTGTAGTAGTAGTAGCTACAGCTACTCAACGAATTCCAGCTAGTAGCTGGAATTCGTTGAGTAATCTCACGAGACGGTTTGACCATTTTCAAAAACAACTTGTAGATATGGCTCAGAAGTGAGATGGGTCTGTAATTCTTCAACAAGATGTTGTCTGCTCTTTTGAATAAAAGTACTCCCGCACTCCCGCTACATGCCCTAGGTGTTAAACCTTGTTAAAATACTACTTAAATTAGACTCGCTAGCTACTTCAGGATTGGGATCCGGCCTACCTTTAGAAGGTCGGTAGTAATAATTCCGTCATTCCCTGGAGATTTCGTCATTCATTAGCTGCTTGAGAGCCGCCTCTATCTCGCTGTGGATAATTTCAGATATGTCCGCGCTATAATGGCGCGTTAATGGGGCTCTGTGGTCATCACCATTGGGTCTCATTGGTTCGGTCATGCGTTCGGGATGCGTACAGCTGACCATAAAACTTCTCGATTTCCTTGAGAATCTCCAACTTTAAGGTAACTGCCATTCTCAGTTTTTGAGTTTCGTCAAATAGGGCCTCCCCAAGTGCCGAACAAACACTTTAAATCTTCTATTCTGCTCAATTGTATTCTCTATTGTGTGTGTTGAAGCGTCAGAGGTTGCGACATAACAGCTTTTTCATTTTTAACCTCCGACGCAAAAACAGGGGTGTTATAAGTTAGCGTGTCTGTGTGTCTGTCTGTGGTATCATAGCTCCGCAACGAATGGACCGATTTAAGTGCGTTTTTCTTTTTTTCAAAAGTGACTTGATCGATAGTGTTCTTATATATAATTCAAGGAAATCGAATAGGTTTAATAACGATTATACACTACCCTCATCCCTACCGTGAGCTGTCAACATTATCATCCTAAATTAGACAAAGTATAACTTGAAAATGATTGCAATAGTTGGCAACATTGTAAATTTTACATGACGTCAAATAAATAATCAAAATACAAAATGGCGGGAATTGTTTTCTAATTTTCTTCTGGTAATTATCTACGAAATTCCAAAACTTCAAATCGCCATTTGTCCTATCTTTAAAATATTTACTTGTGCAGTCATGGCAGATACTGATCTAGCAGATTTGAGGAAACAGTGCATCACAAGTTTGTACTTATGTACGGACAATGTATCGAAGTATTTAGATAGTGAAAAGGAAGCAGAGTTCAACAAATTAAGAACTTGTGTTCAGCAATACTGCACATTGGAAGCCCAGCAAGATGTGGCTATTGAAGCCATGGAGAAAGCCAAGGTAACGGTATTAAAAATATAGGGCAATTCAGTCTTTTACATTTACAGTTCCTCATTTTTTCTTTCGTAATTCAAATATTTGCAGGATATTACTATAAAGTTAATGCTTTGTGCTGTCCTTGCCTTGTGTTTTAGCCGCGACAATAACTGTATATAATAAATGCAATTTATGACGAATATGAAATGCGCTAGTGTATACCAATACAAATGTATCTTTATACTGTTTTTCGATTTGTAGAGAGAAACTGATGCGACGAATATTGACACTTTAGAGGAAAGGTTTAAGTCACATCTAAGTAATTTAGCCGGCAAGAGGCTGCGAGTGGATAATCACCCATACATGATAGAATTCAATAAACGATATGAGAAGGGAGTGCAAGCAGTTACAAGTAAGTCAATTTAAACCTATCTAATACTTAATGATTAAAAACATTGAAGGAATTAGATAATACTACACTTGTGTAGACTGTCACATGCACAAATTACTGTGGTAATATATAAGATGCATCTGGAAATTGTTTACATTATGTTTTTGAAGGGCTGCCAGTAAGGACAACTTATTTAATACCGTCGAGTCTCAGAACTTATACAAAATCACATACTGTAATACAAAATCTGTGTTGTACAACTATAGTACGTCACTCTTTGGGGTTTTCGATGACAGGTGTTTCAACTTTAACATATAAGGATTTAACAGTTTACCACAGACATGATTTGTTTTAACTATCTCTATGTGTATATTCATACTTATTACGCTTTAACATCAGTAATGACATTGTATCCAATTATACAATGAATATTATATTAAATAAAAATTATACAATCTGGCAGCCTTGTGTTTTTGTCCTGTAAAAGTGTTGAAAAATTGACAATCACTTTTTTTCTCAGACAACTTGGACGAGTCTGACTTAGCCATAACTGAATCTCAAGATCAATATGTAAGTATAAATTATTAGTTTATAATGATTCAATCATTTATAATTTATTTTCTCTTCATTACATTACATATTGTAATTACATCATAGCCTTAAATTAGGTATACAAGTTATAGAGACTGGTGTCTGTTGTAGGTAAAACCTGTATTACAGATCACCAGGCCATCGCGCCACCAGACAAGTATATAACCGTAATAACATTCACATTAAGAATATTCAAAATAGTAATTATGTAACAAGAAGAAATTAGTAAGATAGGCTGTTGTCGTAATGTGTAATATATTAGTAGTTAATTTAGTAGTAGTATAATTTTCTTGTCAGTTTAATGATCCCCATTTATGCAGTTACAATTATGAAACTGTTGTCTGATCTAAATATTTTCATGCACTTACTTATTATTACTCATTTCCAGATTGATCCAATTACGAAGAGACCTTTAACAGATCCTGTGAAAAACACAGTTTGTGGTCACATCTATGAAAAAGATGCTATCATGAACTTGATCCAAACTAAACAAAGAACTAAATGTCCTGGTAATGTATATGCAACATTACAGCTTTCTAATAAAATGAAACTTTTACTTGCATGACAGAGAAGTGATGATTATGCCTTATCTCATTGAAGTAGGCCAACATAAAAGTACCAAGGCTTGAATTGCAGCCGCTCAGTCTGGGAAGCATCTCAATCGCACAGATGACCGAAAAGATACTATGGATATAGGTCATCTACTGGCATTTCTTGTAGGTTCATAGGTAGCTGTAGTATTGGATAAGACCAGGGATTGCGAATGGTGTGATTGTTATTGGACTAGCAATGCATTAGTGTTCTGAGTTCTTGAATGCTTTAGTAACAGTTTATCATCCAGAGGAATGCATGCTAACTGGCAATTTAGTAATACTAGAGATCGCATGGTGGTCGAATTTCGACCATCATATTTGTCACTTCTTCTCTGTATAAACTATAAGTGTGCAAATTTTCGTAAAAACGAATCCAAAGTTTTCGCTTCACGTATTAATATATAGATAATAAAAATGCCTAAAAAGCTAGTGAAAACATACTGATGAAACATTGAGCCGTATGAACATTTTAATGCCACCACAGTGTTGATGATTGTAGATACAAGTAGGTATTACTCATTCAATTAAATTTCAGTTGCTGGCTGTAACAACCGTGGGCCCATTCAACCTGAACATTTAATATCTGATGAAGAGCTTTTATTCCGAATGAAGATCACAAAGCATTCCACCATGATACAGGAGAGGTCCATAATGGACCTGGATGACACTATGTGATCCAGTTAGTATTATCATATTCTTATTATTAAAAGTTGAAATATTAGTTTGTTCATATTAACTTTTTAATGTTTTATTTTTACAACGAACAAACTCTATAAATAGGGCACTCTCACAACATACAGATAGCATATCTGAAGTTATCTCAACAAAATGCTACTAAATATTACTGCAAACGATTTTTTAATCGTTTTTAGGGTTCCATACCTCGAAAGGAAAAAACGGAACCCTTATAGGATCACTTTGTTGTCCGTCCGTCCGAACATCTGTCTGTCTGTCAAGTCTTTTTTTTTCAGGAACGCGTGGAGGTATCAAGCTGGAATTTATATCAAATACTCAGGTCTACTGTCCCTTGGAGCTGTGAAAAAATCAAACTTCTAAGCCAACGCAATCAAAAGATACAGCCGTTTATGCCACAAATTTCCGCAAATTTTCGACACTCGCAAGGGAATCAAAACCTACAGGGTACTTCCCGTGAACTCAGAATCTTGAAATTTGGTACATGAGATGCCTCCCATAGGGGAAAACTTGTTCCATATGATATCAGAAACAAATTCATTTTCATAGCTTGAATAATGAAAATAAAAAAATATCACAATTTAAGACAGGATGCACATTTGCTTAAATTCAAAACGAGTGCCATTTAAATACCAAAGTTTACAAAATACAAGAATCAAGTATTTACAAGTCTGACAGCTTCAAGTATTTCAAGTATTTTATAAATGTCAGACTGCAGTGGCACACGGGTTGGAGTCGTGGAGCTCCTTGAGATGTGGTTGATGAGTTCCGTGATTACCAACTTATCTGTACTGGTGTTGGGACTGGTCAGCTCAAAATTGAAATGGTTCTGTTGTACAAAGACCACCCTAGATTTAAAGAACAAATTGACGTGTAAAAAGTGTTTGAAAAGATCTATTTGCAGAATAAAATAATTTATCATATACATTACAAGTCGTCAGTGCTCCATCGTGAGAGGGGGCGTAAGGCACGAGCAATCGGGCAAAGCAAATAGAGAATAATTTAATAAAACACCACATACATGTAGAATATAATGTATTTCAGCGAAAAACTATTAATATCTATAATAATGCAATTGTTTCTCAATATGCATGTCATCAAGATTTATTTTTTATTCACAACTCTTCAACTTTACGGACACAACCTTATGACTTTCACTGTTGAAATAAATAAAAACCAGCGCTCATTTATTTCTTATCCTTTAGACCAGTGGCAGCTTACTTTACATAAGATTACACTGCACTCGTCGATATATTTTTACAGAAACTATAAAAAGTAATCACTTCAATACATAAAATTGCACTTTCAAAATCAGCCTGATATTAATTTGTCTAGTAGATTCAATATATATACTTATGTAAGCAAAATACAGAAAAGAATTGATTTAAAAGTTTATCTGTATAAAATTGATTTACACAAAATTTTAACGCAACTTCAGGTATACAATAATTTTTTTTTGGGATTTTACACTTTTTTTAGGAGCGTAAAGTCTCCAAAAAAACAAAGTGTTTACTTAACTTTTGTTACTCAAGTACTTAAAATATTTTATTAAATAAATTATGCATTTACATGCATTTTTCTCTGAAAACTTCGATTGCTGCGAGCTTCGATTCTAAATTTAAATGAAGTACTCAGAAAAATAATTTTTGTGTTAATACAATATATAATTGTAATTATAACAGTGCTGACCTATTACACAACATAATTGACGACAATGATATGGTTTCGAAATCACGAATGTTCCTCGAATCTAAAAACTAGACGAATCATAAATATTTTGAAGCCATTAACCTAACAGATTAGAATAAAGTCCCTATTTCTTTATCGGCTACATGGACCTTAAAAAGCCTCAAATGGCGACATAATTTAAGTTTAGAGCTTTTTTTTTGTATAGTAAGGAAGTACATTCCTAAATGCAATGCGGATAATTTAACCTGTAAATACGAGCATGTCAAGAGTCTATAATCTTGATGACAATGCATCTATAATAATTAATTATAAATATTGGTCCATAAAACTATGTCAATAAAAGTGCATTAACAAGATTAATTAATATTTAACACTAATAAACTATAAAGCTCAATATTCTATTTCATTATTCTAATCCGACCACAAAAGGAGTCCTTGTATGTTTTTTATTAATGATTTTTTTTTTAATATACAACTCAAGGACATTTGGCAAGTTGCCCGAGTTTGCTTAAAGATTCTACTATTGTTATAGGCGAAAGTTTGTGAGGATGTATGGATGTATGTTACTCTTTCACGCAAAAACGGCTAAATGTATCTGGATGAAATTTGGCACAGAGATGGATTATAGTCTAGAAAAACACATAGACTACTTTTTATCCCGGAAAATGTACTATATTTCATATAAGCAGACTGCCACCCACACAACCATCAAGATTAATTTTTCATACTTGTTTCTGGTGTCCAGTCATAGTCAGATACATTATTTTGGAGTAGAGCAGCTTGTAGCATCGGAGTCAGGCGTTACTCAAACGATAGTCAAAATATGAGTAATTCTTGTGTTATTTTGGTAAATCTAATATAGAAGTTAAATAAAATAGGTAAATTTAAAGTTTAAAATACCCCCGACTCAAAAATATCATCAACAAATAGAAATGAGCTGATGATCTTCGAACGGCCTGAACAGATTATCTTGAATGTATGTAAGAACAGAATCAAGTCACCTTCCAACAAAAAAATATAAATCCAAATCGGTCCATCCGTTTAGAAGCAAGGATGGCACAGATAGACCCAGATACACTCTTATAATAACCGTTCTTTTGCGTCAGGGATAAAAAGGGCAGCAAGACTAATTCCTCTAAGGTCCTCTGTGGTCGAACTACAATAATTGAAGTATCACACTACAATATGGCGTGTGTATTAAGACTAATAGAAAATGAGAAGCACTAGCGGTTTTATACTTAAACTTACAATATTGAAGTAGTAATGGTATTTAAGTTATATTTATATATTGTTCATAAAGATAAGGATAAAATGTTAGGCCCTATGGCCACATAAGGCCGACAGCAACTGACAATCATTCGAGTGCAACTCATGATCTGCTGCAGACAAACTGTTAATCAAACTATTTCTTATGCATATGGTTCCTGTATTAGTATTGCCAGGTTAATATGTTACCCCGAATTATGCAACTAATTACAAAAAGCGTTATTTGAATTCGAGCATAGCCACAAAAAGTATCCATTAAGAAAAACATGATTTTTATAACTCAAGACAGTAAAATTGATATAAAAAAAGTTGCAAAGTAATTTTATAATAATACAACAAGAATATACAATAAAATCACATCTGGCAACACAATACAAGGAAAGAAAGGTTCGTGTAATTCTCCCGTACCATATTATACAGATATAATACAGATTAAAAATACCCTTTTGTTTTATACATCACTCATAACAAAATAAAAAAAAAACTGTCAGTCGTAGGACTGCACGTCAGAAGTGAAAACACATTTATTTTTTAAAGATTAATTAATAAGGAGCCGACGAAACTCAATGTTTAGATTAGCGCCCTCTAGTGGATCTATACCATATAATACTAATAAGTATATATCAACTACAGTAGTATCGCGCAGGATCCACAGATGGCGTAAAAATATTTTTTTAAATATAAGAAACGGCTCCGTCTTACGAATTTTCGATCAGGTCACGTGTCCTGACGCGAGCTTAACATTTTTTACCCATCCCAAAAAGTGCACAACGCCGATAAAGAAGTTTTCACTTCAAAAATAAATATGAATTTTAGTTGCTTTTGGTCGTCGAAAAATGATACAACACACTCATAATCAGCTGACATAAAAAATAAAAAAAAATTGTATGTTAGCAATAGATAACATGGTTAAGTAGAATTACACGACTTAAAAGTCGCTCTGTATATAAAAAAAAAAACCTTAAATATAAAAATAACATTAGTGAACACACTTATTCAGCGTAGTATCTAAAGTTTCTAAGTTGTCTAATTGTACATACACGAGTCAAGCTATCGTATTATTCCAAACTATTCGATAAGTGCACTATCGGATTATCAAAAATCTTATTAATATTAAAGATTAGTTTGAGGTATACGTCTCGTGGAGTACCTACTGTAGTGTTCCAATATAGTTATGTTTATAAGCGGAAGAACATTTATGATGATAGGCCACCATCATTCGCAAATAATTTGAGTAGTGATAGCTTTATTCAGAACTTTGCCATATTTGCCTAACTTCTCGACGTTTTGAGCGGCAACACAGTCTATAGAGCCCGTCACAAAGAGAACCCCGAAACTATGTGACTTTAAGTTATTGAAATAGATTAATTATTTTAAATGTAGGTAATAATGATTATTAAAAAAAAACACTAGTCGGTACTGCAACAATGAATGCCGTTTCGATGTCTGATTCCACCGTGAGGCTTAATTTATTCCGATTTAAAATTACAATTTAAGCCCATTTCTATTTATTTACTAGCAACCCGCCTCGGCTTCGCACGGGTAGCAGAGACATCTTCGACAGTCATCCACATATTTCAATCAATTTACACAAAATCCTAACAAATTATACACCTAAACCTTCCTCATGAATGAGTGAAAACCGCATGAAAATCCTTTCAGTAGTTTTTCAGTTTATCGCGTACAGACATACGGATGCGGCTGACTTTGTTTTATAATATGTAGTAATAATAGTTTGATTGAAGCCGTGATGATGGCAACACCGCGATATGCATTAATAAGCCCCGTTTGGCGTTAACTGACACCAAGTTGCTAGAGACGTATCCTCTCTATTTTGAAAGTCGTGACGTAGATATAAGCAATACTCGATTACATTTAAAATTGAAATATAATAATTATAGTATAAATCACTATGTGACACTACATTGTACTTTGAGTATTTCATCAGTATTGCTATTATTTGTATGTGAATAATTTTAATACAACCGTATTTTTTACCTCATCAGAAAGTAATCACCAAATCCCTCTCCTTTGACATTTATCTTTCGAATAAAATATAAGGTATACTATACATGAGACATGTATCTGAGTCTTATTAATTACCCCTTGACCCCTTGCCTTGTTCGATCAAGAGTCTTGTATACTGACTAACAGTATGGGTCGTAGTGACTACAAGTGGGTAGCTTTTAATTTTAGGTCACAAAATAATAATGGAAGTCAGAAATTAACATTTTATGACAGAATCTGTCATAAAATGTTTAGTTCTAGAAACTAACCTTTGACCCAGAATTTAATTTAGTACTAATAAAAATGATTTTTCGTTTGGTACCATTAATATTGTTTTTGGTACCTAATGTTTTATAAATATGTCCTAAATACAAGATAAGACCGTAGTAATTGCACCCCGTGACCAAAATGTGTTAAATTTTATACAATTTATACAGACTTGCTGATTTGAGTAAGCGGACATTTAAGATAGATTCTTGTGAATATACGAATGGGTAAATTAATGGATTGAATGAAGGTTTAGTCACACTTTTTCAGTAACTACTCTCTGACCAAGTTTACAAGCAAGCTATCAGTAGAGAGATAGATCAAATACATCGACAGTATAAAAAGGCAAAGAGTTTCAAAGTTTGGAATGTAAAATGCGAGAGAATCGTAAAAATAAACATCTTATATTAATAAAATACGCTTAAAAATTACAGTAAGTTTAACTACACAAAATATCTAGCGGATACCGAATAAGAGAAAGTTAAAACTATGACTAGATAGAAGTTTTAAATAAGCTTATAAAAATTGTAGGAATTATAGTTATTTTAGGTCTTCATTCATCAAAGTTAAAACACTAAACGATAAAGGTTAAATATGTTTCCAAATAACATCCGCAGATGTTAGATTTTTTAAGATTGATTAAGTTTCGACCTGAAAAGTTCTTATAAAAACCCAAAATATTAAGTCCGATTTGAAAATCGAATCCCAGATTTCTGGAGGTATTCTGAAAATATATACCTAGTGACATAGTTAAGAACACGTATAAAACAAGTAAAATACCCTATATAATATTAATGTTTAAAAAACTTCTGAAAGCTTTTAAATATTGACTGTCACAAGAAACTTTAATCTAAATATAATTACATAAAAATATAATTACATAAAAAATAAAAACAATTAATACAGGGACACACCATTAGGATTAAGGTGCCGGCCACATTTGTAGAATTCATATCGCAGCATTAAAATATCGTAAATTTGTAGACTGTCTCGCTGTAAAGCATGGGTCTGCTGGCTTAGTAGGCAGAATGTACAACCTCCTAGGCATTACTAGAGAAGCAACTGATAATTAGTTTCTGACCGCTCCGCTACCACTGCACGATGTGTTCGTCGCTAGACAACTAATTCAGTTAACGTAGGAAATATAATGGATTGGATGGGGTACTTTCTTATTTTTATGGTAAACTTCAGCGCATACGAGTATTTTCAGTATAAAGTGTTCGTCAAAGTATTTTTTTTTACTTTATTATTTATTTTATACATTCTCTGCCGGTATATCACATTTAACTATTTTTATTTAATTTTATCGCTCTTGTCTACTCGTATAAAACATGTGTAACCGACTTTACATTACGTGGTAACCAATGCATAGTTACCATTTCGAGAAATATCAAGTTTATTCGACAAATGTAGCCAGTCCTTAGAGAATTGAGAATCGTATACAATGTTAACACTCAATTCCAGCCAGGTGTAGCCCTACACTTAAAGTATTTGCCACAATTACAAGAGGAAAAAGAGCTAGCGAAATGTAACCAAACTCCATCCATTACAGTTGGTAAAAAACATTTTGAACCTTAAATAATTGGTGTTACATCCTTAGATTTGATCAGAAAATTGGAACATTAATAATCCCTTTCGTTATCAGATATGGCAGACAGAATGCCCTCGAAATACAGATCTTCAAGTCGTCGCTCAAATCGTTTCTCGAATCACAAAACTTTTTCAAACATTCATGAACTTTCGCTTCTTTATAATCGAAAGCGAGTTCGTTATTTTTAGAAGTTATATCCAGAAATGCGAGCAAATTTTCCGCCACTTCAAGAGGCATTTTCGCGCAGTTGGTGTCGATTAAAATTGTAACGTGCTTACCGATTTCCGACTTTATCAGCTGTGTGATGAAGCTCTTTTCGTAGTCGAAGTCGGTTCGGTCGTCCGGAGACAATTTTTTAAGTGACTCTATCGCGAGAAGTGTAAGCGCGAGGATCGCTTCGTTTTGCATGAGGGAGTGAGATGCCACTTGCATATTTACAAGACTCGATATGCAGCCGTCGACCTGGAATATTGTAAACTTTTAGTTTAGTCACAATCCCGAAAAGAAATTATTAAAGTGACGTGTTACAAAAAACTTGGCACATAATTATGTATATTATAAAGCGATAGTTTGCTGAAATCGAAGAATGTTTTTAGTTCGTTAGCCCCTTATTGCGTCGCGGGCATATAAAGCAGTCTCGTCAGAATCAAATCAACCAAAATCTCAAGGAGGTCTGCTTTGACAGATTTCGGAGAATATGCCGAGGAGCCGCCTGGCGTGTCTACAATGTTTCGGCAATATTTTAGAGATTATGCAATAATATGTATTAAAAATAACAGTGTAGGTAGCTTAATTATTTGATAAGTTAACCAAATTTGAAGTGGCTCCTGTGCTACAATGATTTTTATATTCCACAAAAAATGCTTTACATACTATGCCGAGAACACGCTAGGCGTGTTCAGCTGCATAGATTGTCAACCATGGCAACTTTTACTTAACTAAATACGGTGATGTGTTTATTTTAGAAAATTTAAGCATGTGTGTTATCTGTAAAAATAATGCTTATTATAAATAATTATACACTTCGAATAGATGTTATAATATTAAAACTGTCTGCCTACTTTTCCAAAGTGATTTAAATCGACTGACAAAATATTGTAGTGAAAATAAGCTTTTCTTGAGTCTACCTAAATGTAACACAATATCTTTCACAAAAAACAAAAAGGTATACAACTACACTTATTTTTTAAATGACCAACCTTTGATTAAATTATCTTCACTTAGAGACCTTGGTGTCGTTCTAGATTCTAAGTTACATTTTGACATTCATGTAGACAACATCATCAAAGCAGCATTTAGAATGTACGGATTTGTTATACGGA
>CAWLEN010000129.1:0-18996 GCA_963859945.1 Euplagia quadripunctaria | reverse complement strand
ATCAGAGTGACATTTACAAGAAATAAAAAATAGTCTGTATGGCGCCATTTTCAATTGTAAAAAAAACTTTAATTCGTTTTTAGGGTACCATACCCGAAGGGTAACAAACGGAAACCTATTACTAAGCCTCCGCTGTCTATCTGTCAGCGGGCTGTATCTCATGATCCGTAATAGGTAGACAGTTGAAATTTTCACAGAATGTGTATTTCTGTTGCCGCTATAACAACAAATAATAAAAATAAATTAAAAATTAAAGGGGTCTCCCCTACTAGAAACGTATTTTTTTGGCTTATAATATTAAATATTGTTTGATGGTGCGAAACCCTTCATGCGCTAATCCGACTCACACTTGACCAGTTTTTTATTAGT
This sequence comes from Euplagia quadripunctaria, assembly GCA_963859945.1. Classification (NCBI taxonomy): domain Eukaryota; kingdom Metazoa; phylum Arthropoda; class Insecta; order Lepidoptera; family Erebidae; genus Euplagia; species Euplagia quadripunctaria. The sequence goes on along the minus strand of CAWLEN010000129.1, from coordinate 18,627 downwards.
AACTTTTTGATATTATTACTGCATTTGTATAATTTGATTTATTTTTCTTTCTACAAATGTAGAAAACTGATAAATTCACTATTTTTTGTGTCCTATATAATTGAGTTGCTAAAACAATTTTGGAATCCAAGTTTAGCAAGATGTGATTGATTTAAAAATAAAAAAATGATGACAAATTATAGTTTAGTAGTAAAAAACACGCTTTATTAGCAAATCAAAAAAGTATAAAAAAGTGAAAAAAAAAAATACTAATCGAATTGAGAACCTCCTCCTTGTTAAAGTCGGTTAAAAATAATGCCACTATTCACATCCTGGCTTACTCCCTTGGTTACTAAGCCCAAACTGTTGAACTCGTCAAACTCGACTTGAGTGGTTTACTAGTAGCAAGTGAAGAGTTCAACTATCCACCTCCTGTCTCCATTATCAGAATAAACTCCAAGATGCCAAATACTCAATCCTCGATGCGACAATGAGAAGAAAATTTAACTTCCAAAATTATTTACATTGTTAGTTAACTACAAGTGAAGCTAATAAAAACGTGTGAAACAGAGTGACAGGGCCTATTAGCCCAGTCAACCTGTTTTATGATCAAAAATGTACATTTCAATTACCACGCATTTTATTTTTTAGATAAATAGTAAAAAATGCGCTGATTAAGAATTTCGATACATGCAGTCTGGACAAGTGGGGCGTCATATTTTTTTTTTAACAATTTAACAAAAATAGATGCATTTTTTTACATTTCGTGTGATATCTCCTTTCCAATACGTTTTTCGTAATATGTCCCCCAAACCTTTTTTGTTATCTATAAAATTACCTACAAAATAAGACCTGTTCAAAGGCGCCAAGTGTTTTTGTTAACAGCAAATGAAGGTCAAAGTTAAAAAAAAAGCATATTTTTCAACATTTAATAACTTTGAAAGGAACGTATGTAGAAATCTGAAACATTTTGAAATTGTAGCTTGTGACGATATTAAAAAGTGCTATAAATGATCAACTTACAATTTAAAGAAGAAGTCAATTTAAATATTTATTTTTAATTATTTAATTTTTGTGTTCTTCCCTTTTTTTTTAGTTTTACATTTTATGTTCTTGTTTTTAGTTTATTTAATTTCTAATTCGATTTTTTATTTTTATTGTTTCTTGTTAGAATTTAAGTGTTTGTGTGTGTACCACAATGTGAGAACAATAAATCATTTTCTTTCTTCTTTCTTTCTTATTCTTCCATAAATTTCAGCGAGATCGGTTTTTAAAGTTTTAAATTATTAACGATAATTTTTACACGCTTAATATTAACTTCACTTGTATGTTTGTAACAGACTCCTTTGGGAGCGATTTTGACCCACTTTAAACGGCAGATATCATTCAAATTTTGCACACCTGTCAAAGACCAATGACAATGCAATAATTCGATTTAAAAAAAAAAATTTTTTTACTTGTATTTTCTATAGAAGCGTGTTTTTTAGTTTTTTGAACTATAATTATTTTAAACCTTAATTGCAAAATGGGCCTTTTTTTGTCTAAATTACTAAAACTACCAGCTTGGTAAATTCAAAAAACCATTTAAATCTATAAGGCCGTTGGAATTTTTAAGAAATATCGATTTTAACTGATTTCATAACGATGTTTTGAGGTAAACCTTTTTTTACGCGACGTATAAAACTATATCTTTTTTATTTCTCTTAGTCTTTTTTAAATATCTTATCTATCTTAATATCTTATTGAATATATTAGATATTAAAAAGCGGGAAGGGTGAGGGGAGGTAACCTCACTCACTCGGCGAAAAACAATGAAATCATTGCTTCACTGCCGGTTTTCTGTGAAGCCGTGGCGTAGATATCACTTTGGTCGAGCCGGCCCATACGTGCCGAAGCATGTCTTTCCCACGACAATTTCATCACACTCAACTTGGATTGCATTTTTAGTATTATTATTAACTATTCTACCGCTAGTTTAGTGAGTTTGAATTTAGTTGTGTCATGTTATTAGGTGCGACGCAAGGTGATGCATATGAGGGACCAGCAGCTGTACTACCATAGGCTTCGGATGTGGCTTGAAGACCAGCTGCGCCAAGAAAGGGAAAGGTAATGACTTCAAAAAAAAAAAAAACCTTACATATACACACTAATACTAAAAAAAAAACCTAATTATTTAGTACTAGCAAGTGCAAAATGCTAATTAAAACATCTTAACTATATTATAAATTTGACTGTAAGTTTGTATGTTTGTTACGGTTTCACTCCTTAACTACTCAACCGATCGTCGAAAGATAGTCTTTTATGATTAAAATGTAAAAACAACGAGCTAGGGGTGCTGACAGACCCCAGGTTAAAGCAGCAGCATCAAATACCGAATCACCCTTTAGCAATTTTATGCAAAGAGTGACTAATTTAAATGTAATAGCAACGAGCTAGGGGTGCTGACAGACCCCAGGTTAAAGCAGCAGCATCCAATGCCTAATTAACCTGTAGTAATTTTATGCAAAGAGTGGCTAATTAAAATGTAATAGCAACAGGTAGGGGTGCTGACAGACCCCAGGTTAAAGCAGCAGCATCCAACGTCTAATTAACCTGTAATAATTTTATGCAAAGAGTGACTGAGGTACCCTCTGCCCACTGTTTACTATATTTACTAGAGGCAGTGTCTGTCCCCGACGGCCTCTTGCCACCGTTTAGGCCCAAAAACTATATTTGCCTTTTGCCATGCCATTGCCATGTATTAAATTACGGCAGTAAGCAGAGGCAATAACTCGCCAATTGCTTCTGTCTTTAACTGCACATAGGTTTAGGCTTATCTGGTTATTTTTAGGGTTCCATTCCTCAAAAGGAAAAAATGAACTTATAAGAAAACTTAGTTGTCCGTCTGTCTGTCTGTCAAGACCCTTTTTCTCAGGAAGTCGTTGACGCATCAAGTTGAAATTAATACTAAATACTTATATTTGTGGTCACTTGAAGTTGTTAAAAAATCAAGCTTCTAAGTCAACGCAATCAAAAGATATGGCCATTTAAGCCTAGGATTTGACTAAATTTGAACATTTCGCAGGTAAATCGAAATCTACAGGGTACTTCCCATTGACCTAGAACCGTGAAATTTGTTAAGAAGCAAAGTCTGGCAGCACAAGTAAAGGAAAAAATCCGAAAGTCGTTAATTTGTTATTGTATTACATAAAAAAATAGTTTTTGTAATTACAAACTTACATTTTGCGGTTGGTAAGTTGACTTTGTCATACATCGATGTATAGGAGAATATTTTTAGAACTGCAAAGTTAAGTTTGTCTTTCGAAAAAGACGGGTCTTCTTATCTTCAAGAATTGATTCCCGAGGTGGACGTACTATCTACATACAAGTTTGTTTGCTTACGGAACCCTCGGTGCGCGAGTCAGACTCGCACTTGTCCGGTTTTTTTTTAGTTGTGCAGTTTTTAGTCAGGTTTTTTTTTCAAGCCAACCGCGGCTGTTAAGACTTTCATTTATACCATCAATCTATCAAATTAATTACTTTCATTCAGAGAACTGGTTATCTAATTGTGTTTATTTATTCACAGCTTACCGGATAGCAACGTAACTTTAATAGAAGAATTACCCCGCCGCAAACGTCGAACTTCGAGCCCCAAAGTGCCACGATTAACCACTGCGCCTAAACGAAAACTCAAACCTGTATCCCCTTCAATCAGCAAACCTCATAAAATACTCCAAATGCTTAAACATAAAGCCCCGCACAAACAACTCAACTATTGACAGAAGATTTGAAGAACGACGAAGATTTGAAGAACGACGAAGATGTCACGAAATCGGAAGCTGATCCTCCGGAAGCATTTCCTTTAGAAAGAGAAGAGAATGTCAGTGATACAGAAACTATAGTTGGGGAGAAAGAGACGGACTTATGTAAGGAAATGAAGGAATGTTTGGCGAAATTCTCCAATTTTGGCCTGACCAGTGATACTCCGGAGACCGAGACGAAGTATCCAGAGTCTGTGAGCCCCCCTCTTCAGGAAATGTCTCCGACGACACCGGAACCAATGCCTGTGTACTCTTCTAAACCTAATCAACGGTTATTAAAAGTCAATAAGTTTTTAAAAGATGACAAGGAGTTTAGTACAGCCCCTGAAGTATTAAATATGCCTTTAAATGCTCGTCGAACTCCGCTTTTAGTCAAAGAGGACAAATTATCCGATACGCACAGTGAAAAAGATCCCAGCATCTATAAGTATGTTTCCTTCGGCTTGGAGATTAAAAAAGCTATGGAGGAGTGTCAGAACATTATAAATTCTTACAACAGTATCAAGGATAATAAAAAAGATGACGGACAACTATCTCTAGAACATATATGCGAGGTTATGATGACATTAGACAAAAATTCTGCCGAATTTCTAGATAAAATGGACACGGATGAGAACATAGATATGAACATAGCAAACACGAAATTGGCGGAATTAGTCGAAAATATGCCACAGATTTTAGCGAACATGCCCGAAATTGCTGGCAAACTATCAGAGTTCGCCAACGCTAGTTTCGAACTACCAGAATTCGCTTCCATAATGAACAGCTTACCCGATGTCAATAACGAAGCGCAATTAACCCCAGAAACTTTAAAACAAATTAGGGAACTTAAATTAAGTAAGACGAGAGACGGTGTAAAAGTGACGAAGAACACAACAAAACGTAAAACTCAACGTAGAATTAAGAATAATGTGGAAACTAGTGATTTAATAGGTACAATGACTTTCGAACTTGACAATAAAGATATAGTTGAGCTTCTGAAAGATGAGAAAGACCTTCAATCTTTGATGAAGAATAAAAATAAAGAAGAATTCAAAGATTTACTATTCTCTATAAGCGCTCAAGTTGTTATAAGTAAAGTGTTTGAATATCTCAAGCAAAATAAATCACCTGAACTAGCCAAGTGTTTAGAGGACGATAAAGAACTGTTCTCTTTGCCGTGTTTAAACTCCGAAATGTGTTCAAAAGCGTCGACTCTCTTCGACAATTCCGTTAAAGACGCGTTAAGTATGGACGAACTTAGGGACCTAGTGAAATCACGTTTTAATTCTTGGAAAAATTATGTAGCGACCAAATTTAAAAGCATACCGTTGGAATTGTTAGAGAATGAAATTGAAGCAATGCTCGACAAGTTTTATACTTATATACAAGATCTAGCCGGGAAGAACCATGCTCAAGATAGCGATCGTATTGTTCAAAAGATAGAGGATCTTAGAAAAAGCAATGAGATCAATACTTCTGATTTAGATTCAAAAGAATCCGTCAAGCAGATTCTTCTCACAACATCCGTTGGGAATACTCTAGATATATTAATTATGAAGTTTCCAAAATTAGCTCAAGATAAAAAACAATTAGTGAAAGCGCTTAAATTCAAGTATATGAATGTTTTATCTCGGTGTGTTGAGTCTCAATCTTTAGCCAACTGGGTGATGTCCGAACCAGAATTAGCAATTAAGACCATACAAGAAATCATGAATTTTGATGTCAAGAAATCTGATAGCATACCAGACTTTTCTACGATGAATATTGAGAAAAAACGTGATTATTTTATTGATAGGCTTAGAGATGTAAACAAGCAGTACATGACGACACTGCCCAAGAAAGCTTTATCCGGCGACGAGTGGTTAGTTATGTTGTATCAATTAGAACAATATGAAGTCAAATTAAAAGATTCATTCAACAAACTAACCCCAACAGTGAAAACCACTCAAAGTGCTAGCGAAGCTGAAATTCTAGCAGCAAAAGGCCTTAGTAAAATCATCGGTAAAGCCAGCATTAGAGTAGTGAAAAAAACAGAACCACCGAAGAAGAAAGAAGACTTCAAAGAAGAAGAGAAGAGATGTAAAAACGACGCGCTTTTAGCTAAATGTGAAGCTATTTTGACTTCGAAAGGGGAAAAGTCTTTGCTAGATAGCTTTTATACCATCAAATCTTATATAACTCAAGGTTTGCCCGTCCCAGAAACGTATAAAAAACATGTAATATCAATATGTTCTAGTATTGACGCGAAATTACTTGACGAAGACCTGGAAGATAGCTTGAAGTCTGACAAGGATGACAGTCCAGGGACTCCAGATAGCAGCACGAAAGACAAACCTCCTGTTACCCAAAATCATGAAGATTTAGCAAAATATTCAGCACAAGCTTTAAGAAATGCAAAACAGACTTTAAACGCAGTCGCCTTCAAAAATATCAGTCGAAACGGACAGTCGAAATCTGAGAGCGACGTCTGCGATACGCCGAAGACTGATTGCAAATGGACGAATGACTGTTCGTGCAATTCTTGTAAAGATAATGATAATTCCGGGTTGTGTTTGAGTAGTAATATTAGTGATATAGTGCAAAAGTGTATAGAATTTGATAAAAAAGATCGCAAGGAGCGCAAGGAAGTTAAAAAGCAAGTGCCAAAGCCGAAGCAAGTGGCTAAGGCCTGTGAAAACAGCAACCATCTGCAGCATATTTGTAAAGGTATGTATTTTCATATTCATTTCTGTCTATTTCGGATTTTACTTTCCTGTGGAGGGGGGGGGGGGGGTTCCACGAATCATCACCTCACCGGGCCAATGGTGAAGGGGTATGTCGGAATCAAACCGACTATACACTGGTCCGTCACAAGTGAGGCTATAGTAAGGGACTCTGATATACCATAGGAAGGAAGTCCCTGCGAAGCGGTGGTGACGTTACGTTGAACGAACTTCTGTGGTAGCGGGTTCGTATTCCGCTCAGTGCAAATACTTGTTTGCGTGATTATTTGTAACGAGGCTAGGTTTGGTATTACAATGGTGCCGATTCTATTGTAACACTATACTTAAACCTGACTTCATTTCTTCAAATGAAATCAACCTTGTCTTCTTCGTAACAAGGTCTATTTGTTACTGGCATCTATTTCTCAGCGCCAATAAATTTCACGAAAACCTGTCAACGTACACTCAACTTTATTTCCACGCAGCGAGAGTCCCCATTTATTCAAATGCTGTATAGTTGCCGTATAAAAACTTGTTCAAAACGAACTAAGATGACGTTATTTTAATCGACACCTACGAAGACGCTTACTAAAAACACAGAGCAAAAGAGATGGCATTCAACGGATAGCATATTACAGTTTGTTTAAGCGTGTCAGAGTTAAGTCGACAAATAAATTGCTTATTTCGATAGCGACATATGTTACCTACTTGTTTAAATTTGAAATAAGACCTTGTTTAGAAGTGTACAAGGTGTACATTTTGTATGAAGAAAATTTAGTCAATTATAGTTAAGAGAGTAATTTAACAGAATTAGCACAAATATCTACCAATTTATAACTTAATAGATAAAATTTATTTAAATAATGAGCAATAAATACAATTACAAGTCACAGTTACAGTCACTATTCACTTGTACTATTCGCTATACTTCGCACTTGTTAACTCGTAGTATCGCTCAACTAGAACTGAATGTCCATACCGCCATGCAACTTCCTTATATAGTTCGAAAAACATCTCACAGAAAGTTCGTGAACATTCCTGAAACATCTCGACTTTTGTATTGTGATAAGTATAAACAGAAATAAGGTTTTGTAAGCTACTCGCTTAGCTCAAACTTACACGCTGTATATATTTTTTTTAATAAAGCATACTAGCAATGTGGGTCACATATTACTAGTATTCTTGTTAACCCCTCCAGCTAAGCTAAAAGCTTGTATTAGGAGTGGGTTCACGTCGTTAGTGCACTGGGTGGGGTTCGAACCCGCAACCACTCGATCGCAAGTCCGACGCCTTAGCCATTACGCTACCGCCGCTTTATTTTTGAACGGGCACAGGTTTATATTTATGCACTCTGTGGTCACATGACCATCTGTGTGCAGCCTGTGACCACCGCCAGTGATTACATAATTATTTATACAGCGTGTAAGTAACACCTACACGCAACACAACAAATACATTACAAAAAACTTCTTTCTTGGGATACTTATCACAATGCAAAAGTCAGTTCATCATAAAACTGCGAGATTAAACTGCGTACGTGTGCGGTTCGAATCCGCAACCACTCGCAAGTCCGACGCCTTAGCCATTATGCTACCGCCGCTTAATTAACTTCTATACATTTACTAATGCCGCGTTCCAATAAACAAGAAACGATTCGTTTTGCTTACGAACGGTAAAATTTCGTTGAATTTTCATTGAAAATTAAAATTTTCTACTTTGCTTACGGACGGTAAACCGTCGAGTCGAGTCGTTTCTTGTTTATTGGAACGCGGTATAAGAGTTTGGAGGATTATAGATATTTGAGTGATTGAATGAATTGTTGCCAGTGGGACACGGAGGCAACATGTGTGCGGGCGAGGGCGCCGACCAGCCCTGCACCTGCTGCTACTGCACCGTCTTCGGACACGCCGTGAGTATACCTGCCTCTTGTACCGCTACAGCTCACCTTACCTTGACACTTCCAGTTTAGGTAGCCAGAGGTCGTGAGTTCGATTCCCACCCGTGACAAATAATTGTGTGATGAGCCTATGATCATTTGTTCTGTGTCTCGGTGTAATTTATCTACATATAATCCGTATGTGTTTAGTAATATTCAGGGTGTCCCAGAAATAATGGATAATCCTGGAGCACCTATACCAAAAAAAATACACAAAAAAAAACAGTCGTAGGACTGCACGCCAGAAGTGAAAACATAACTTCACAATGTATTTGCATATACATACACACACACACATATGTATATATATAATTAGGTTAAAAATAAAAAGTAGGTAATAACATATCTAAATGTATACATAGGGTACACTGGAACTTCTGCGCTCCTGGCCGCTCATAAATGTTTGAATTTCGAATGTTATATTTATTTAAATATAAGAAACTCGGCTCCGTCTTACGAATTTGCGATCAGGTCACGTGTCCTGACGCGAGTTTAACATTTTTCACCCATCCCAAAAAGTGCACAACGCCGCTAAAGAAGTTTTCACTTCAAAAATAAATGATTTTTTGGGGATTACTGTACATTCATGCACACCAGGGCCATAATTGAATGAAATTTGCTGTGTATTTGGTGTTATATTATTCTTCACAGACTATACTAATAGAAATGCAGTAATTAGTATGAGTACATATTTTATTTTTTAATACAGGGTGTAAGTGACACTGTACCGTTCCTGAAATAGTGTATTCAGACCATCATTCTGAGTGGAAAATCATTGGAAATTTCTTCCGGAAATTTTTTTTTTTTTTAATTTTTTTGCTTAAAAGTGATATCACAGTGAGAAAACAGAACATTTAACCGAAAAAATATCAGTAAATACCCCATTCGGCCAAAAACTGCAATGTAAAACTTGTATGCAATTAGCTGCTTCGACGGCGCCGTGCGCCGAAGGTCATTTACCGTACCGCACAGTACGCGTGTTGCGTTACAGTGCGTAGTTCAAAATCACACTATTGACTGTAAACTGTTGATGAACTGACTTTTGCATTGTGATAAGTATCCAAAGAAAGACGTTTTTCTAAGTGATTCGCGACGGTAATTGACACTTGATTTTGATTTCATTTGATGACGAAAATAAGTAATCAAATCATTCATTCATCATTGCTTATGATTGATATTTATTTATCTCCTTGGCACAGCCACCGTTAACGACGCCAGTCCCACCGAAGTTCAACGAGACGAGGGAGCGTTTGCGGTCTATTCTCAACAAGAAAAAACAACAGTGCAAGAGTGGCAATGTAAGTATTTAATTATTTGTTATAACTGATTAAACATTAGTGTAAAATAGTTCCACGTATTCACGTACAACACACGGCCGTGTCCATTAGATTTTTCGAATTATAACACTAAATCTCGCCAATGGTGCCGATTCTATGACACATTCACTAAACTATAATCTGACTTAATTTCTTCATATGAAATCAACCTTGTCTTCTTCGTAACAAGGTCTATTTGTTACTGGCATCTATTTCTCAGCGCCACTAAATGTCACTAAAACCTGTCAACGTAAACTCAACTGTATTTATTTATTCAAATGCTGTATAATTGCCACGCAGCGATAGTCCCCAATTATTCAAATGCCGTATAAAAACTTGTTCAAAACGAACTAAGATGAAGTTATTTCAATCGGCACCTGCAAAGACGGCTACTAAGAACACAGAGTAAAAGAGATAGCATTCAACGAACACCGGCTGTCGCTACGTGGTATTAAAGTTTATTTAAGCGTGTCAGACTATAGTCGATAAATAAATTACTTATTTCGATAGCGACATATGTTACCTACTTGTTAAAATTTGAAATAAGATCATTATAATTTAGAGAGTGATGTTACAGAATCGGCACCAATATCTATTAAACAAGAAACATACATGGCGTATGTAGAGATACTAGAGATCACCTGATGGTATTATTCATTAGGTGTTAACTATTTTGTTTAACATTATTAACCAGTTTAATTTGAACTGTCAATGTAGAGACTTTCTGTGACAGGTCAACATATAGCTACAAAAAGCTACACGCGTCCAGTATACGCGTGTAGCTTTTTGTAGCCGTTTTCGAATATTTTTTATACTTCTGTCCTTCTACATCAAAACCATATCGAAAAATGTCCCCTCCCAGTAAGATAGGAACCCTGATGGGTACCGTTAATCGTTTACCATCAGGCGATAACCGTTTCTCCCATTTAAAACAATCGGTTATGGACTAGATCGAAGCTTGTCTAAGAGCTGTCAGCACATAGGTCCAATTAATTATTAAGGTTCAATGTAACAGGGCGATCCCGAACCACAACCAGCTAAGCAAGCACCCACTCAGCCGCAAGTGAGTGAGCCGCAAGCCGCCCCTAAGCCGCAAGCTGCCCTTAAGCCGCAAGCTGCCCCTAAGCCGCAAGCTGCACCTAAACCGCAAGCTGTACCTAAGCCGCAAGCCGTACCTAAGCCGCAAGTTAAACCGCCGCCCATCGCTCCTAAACCTCCAGTAAGTGTTTTTATAGTAAACTTTTCCCAACATCAAGCTCAAGCTGATCACAGAATACATAATAGTACCAATACAGAAATCCCGCTTTGCACAATAATTTAAACAAATAGCGACTCTGGCTAGGACACAATAAAGTGCAATTCGGTCGGAGCGCTAGTCGCTTACGATATCGTTATGTTCACCTAGAAGCGTCTTCTCTTTCTATCTCGTATCTCTTCTGATGATGTTAGGGTTGTTTTTTTTACCTTTCGATGTTCTTTGAAAGTATGGAAAACGTCAGTTTCAGATCCTTGTTTTTATTTAAGCAGCCGAATGTGGTGCCACATGATATCGAACGACACGACAGTAAAGTGCTCGTGGGCTGGCGGCAGCCCAGTGACTTGGTCCGACAAGTCGAGCCCGCTACGTACTTATATCTTCATACCTACAGTGCGGAGTGGGTCTGATCTGATTAGATACATATTACAGAAAATAATGTATATTTTTTTTGGTGTACAATAAGGAATATTTACTTAATATGTCATAGATACTTGTCTACGGCGGTAGTGTATTCAACTGCAATGTCAGGGATCACAGGTTTGACTCCCGCTTAATTAAAAAAAAATTGTATGTATGTATTTATATAAAAAAGTATTTAAAGCATATTTATCCGTGTAATATTATGTCAAACCTATTGTACAAATAATGCACTTATCGGGACTCGAACCCGATAAGTGCAAACTTCATTTTTAAATCATAGCCAGTGTCAGTCGGGTAGATGTAAGGATTCTAACGATATCCCATACATTCTAATCTGTTCAGGCATTTACAAGTAATAATGGAATAAATAAAATCACTTACATGAACCTTGAAAACATTACACTCTATTTTTGGGCAGTCGTGTAAAAATATCGTTTTTTTTCTTGCAGGCCTTACCCAAAACTCAGCCTCCTAATCTGACGGCGGCGCAAGTTCAGCAGAAGCGTCAGTCCATGGACAATCAACAGCGACAGTTAGCAGACAAAATGGCGAAGATGGCCGTCTCGGAGAAACCCGTAGAGAACAAACCCAAGGTAAATACCACTAATATTATAAATGTGAAAGTTTGGATGGATGGATGGATGTTACTCTTTGCCTTTATATTGCCATATTGCGAGTTTGAAAATAAGTTTTCTGTATTTAAAATTAGGGGGGAATCAAGGTGCCTAACACCGACGCAGTAGGTCGCTTCGTCTAGATAATGTATGATGTATTCTGTATACAAAATAGTACACGACAGAAGTCTCACTCCGCTAAATAATTTAAATAAATAGCGACTCTTGTGCCGACACAATAAAGTCGGAATTCATGTCGCACAGCGCCAATTACCTACAGTTATATTCTATAAGTTGCCTCTCTTTCTATAGCGTAATTTCAGACAATGCCAAGACGTTAGGTTTGTGTTTTTTTTTAAAGAATGAATTAATCTGAAAATTTAATTACCAGTAAGTTATGTGCCTATTACTCTATTTGACCTAGGCTAGGTACTAATAACACGACGACGCTAATTAGCACGTGAGTGAACATCGATGTAACGTACGGTGTAACGGCGCGCGGCGTCCACTGTATGTTGTCACGATGAGTCGAACCCGCCGTGTACTTGTAGCTTAATATCTACACTGCGGAGTGGTAGCTTAATACCTACAGTGCGGAGTGGTAGCTTAATACCTACACTGCGGAGTGGTAGCTTAATACCTACACTGCGGAGTGGACTGGGTTAAGTTTTAAAACAGGCTTTAATAATTGTTTTTTACTTTATAGGTCTCGACAATGGTTCATGAAAATTGTATTTTATGTATTTGTGTTTAAGGTATTACAACGCACGGTGCCTATACAAGTGAATGTGCTTCCCGGGCTCAAAGCTGAGGGCATAGTGAATCCTAACGCTATGGAGCAGATTCGATTACAGGTAAGGCAAAAAAGTATTTTTTTTATTTCTTAATTACTTTCCCCGTATTCGGGAGTTATATTTACTAGACATCGCCTGATGGTCGAATATCGACTATAATTGATTTTTGGTTTATTTCCATGGCCAATATAACTTGATCTCTCATTGTATAGATTTATGTACGAAGACAGGTCAACATATACAGGTTGTTACAGAAAGCTTTGGTCTAATTTTAGAAGCGTTATGTGCAGTTGACAAATAGTTGATTTAGATTTAAAAAAATGAATAAAAAAATAAAAAAGAAACAAAAAATGTGTGTGTGATCACACACGGCAGAAGCGAAACTTCAGAAAAGTATTCCACCTCTCGTAGGCTACTTTTCTGAAGTTTTTTTCATTAAGAATGAGAAATAAAATACAAAAACAACACAAATAATTTACTAATGTTAATAAATTTAATTTTAGATAATTTATATAAAAGTTATTGGTCACATTAACACATATTTTAAAACGCAAATGCACAAAAATGACACCACGTTGACATTGACACATTTTCTGAAGGCTAGTACGCCGGCGCAAAGACAAAGATTATAGGAAACACTGATACATGTATTCTATCTTATTCTCTCACAGGCCCAAATTTATGAATATGTTTGTCTCTTTTCAAAGATTATAGGAAACACTGTAAACTTGTATTCTATCTCATTCTCTCGCAGGCTAAATCCTATATATGAAAATGTTTGTCTCTTTTTACTGTCGCTTTTTCGTTTCATCGAATTTCAAATCACAACGGTTCTAAAGAAGTTTCACTTAAAAAATTTCGTCTGAATAAGCTTAGCCTTTTTTTTTATCGTGTGGAAACCACCACGGGTCATCACCTCACCGAGGCTGGCGGTGAAGTGGTATGTCGGAATTGAACCGACTAAAACCACACGGTGTTCCGACGTCAGTGGGTCTTTTGCAAGGGACTCGGGTATACCCTAGGAAGGAAGTCCCCTAGAACCCCGGCAGACCTTGGCTGCCTGTTAATTAATAGGTAGCCACACCAAAACGTACGGGGGGCCTCGCCCCCTTCCATCAGAGGCGCGCATGGAACACATCGCGCCACCATCTCAGGCCTGCTTCTACTAGGGTAACGAGCAGCCTCACCCGTCACCCCCAGGCCAGGAATAAGCTTACCCTGGTGTACATTTCGAAACAATATATTATGAATTTTCATGCCAATTTCAATGATTTAATTTTTTTAATTTTGCAGAAATTTTCTGAAAAATCTGGATATTCTATCAACATCCTTGGTATCCAATACCCATAGTTTAATTCATGGCAGCACTCTTTCTTACTTAATACTGAACTCTTGAGTTTAATTTTTAACCCCCGACGCAAAAACGACGGGGTTTATAAGTTCGACGTCGATGTCTGTCTGTGTGTCTGTCTGTGGCATTATAGCTCTCAAACAGATGGACCGATTTCATTGCTTTTTTTTCATTTGAAAGCCAGTTTCCTTGCGGTGGTTTTTAGCTATGTTTGGTTAATATCGGCCCAGCAGTGTAAGAGTATCAGCTCTTTTCCAAAATGATGTAAGGCATTTTGTATTCGTTGAAGGGATTTTCGAGGCGGGGATGTTTTAATTTTAAATTCATAGTTATTCAATTTTCAAGTTCAATTTGTCAGTGTTATTGTTATATATGTGTGATTGTTTTTATCTGTATTTTGATAACTTGAACTTATTATTAGGTTATTTAAATGCACACGACGCCATATGCTTTTTTTTTAATATTTACGTTATAAGTTGCTGTTTTGGCCTTAGCTTCTGGTTCTGTGCGTCACTTGGGGTTAATACGGAAGACCAGCGCTGTGTTGTGGCCTGCGTCACAGCCAGCATTAGGCTTAGTATTAACCTCGTTGCCACACCTGCGGGCGTGCAATGGCAATGCAACGTATTTTTGGGTAACTGTGTTCCTAGATTTAAGTAACATTTTATTTTTTATTGTGAGGCAATAAATGGTTCTTTCTTTCTTCAAATCATAAATTTCCCTACGTTATTTGGTCTACTATACGGTCCTAAAATATGACCATATCTTACTGCAACACGGTTTCTTTTTCGGTCACGTTTTTCATGAAGACGCCCTACATCATTGTCTGTACCCGCAAACAAACTCACATAAGCATCAGATAACACTCATATATATTTTTTCGCACGTGTGACTTGAGTTGCACGTGTCCATGGGCGACGGTAGTCACTTACCTTTAGGTGACCCATCTGCTCGTTTGCCCCTTTAATAAAAAAAAAAAACTTTATAGCGTAGTGATGAGGGTCGCTATTACATTATTATACAAAAAGAATTAATTTGCTTCAGCAACTGAAGCAAGCGCAACAAGCTCAATACCAACAGCAGTTGCAACAGCAACAAGCACAACAACAGAAGAAACCGGAGCCAATATACGATTTGCCAATTCACAACAAGCCAACGTTAACTCCACAGCAACAGCAACAGATTAGGCAACAACAGCAACAGGTGAGTGGTAGTAAAATAAAGACGGAACTGTGAAACTATTCACACTTTAATAAGTATGACTTTTAAGTAGATAAAATACATATTTTAATATGAGTAATTAAGTAAATGGCGGTTTTCCTATTGTTTATCACTCTATTTAATTTCGACATTTTTTATAAGCAATAACATTTCCTTTTAAAGTTAATTCAACAAAAACTGCAACAACAGCAACAACAGCAGCAGCAGCAACAACAGCAACAACAAGCACAGCATCAAGCCCAACAACAAGCACAACAACAAGCCCAGCAGCAAGCCCAACAGCAAGCACAACAACAAGCGCAACAACAAGCGCAACAACAAGCGCAACAACAAGCGCAACAACAGGCCCAACAACAGGCGCAACAACAGGCGCAACAACAAGCGCAACAGAGACAGAGTCGACCTCAGCAACAACGGAGCAATGTTTCACTGTCCAGTAGAGATACTAGTGTGTTCTCTACTTCCTCTGGATGTTCTGGGTAAGTGGTTCTAGAGTGACAGGAGAAGACAGAAGTGTAAAATGAAAGTTTTTTTAAATACCGTTGAAGTTATCATCATCAACTAAGTTGGGGTCGGCTTTCAGTCTAACTACGATACGGCCGCACTTCGATATTTTACGTAAAGCGACTGCCATCAGACCTCCACAACCCAAGTACTAGGCGATATCGAAGTTCTGTAGTTGGACCAGGTTGTCGGACTTTTTAGGGCTCCAACTACCCGTAACGAATGCCACAGATGTTTCTATGGCACCCGGGACCGACGGTTTAACGTGCTCTCCGAGACACGGAGGGTCTCAATGTGTTAAGAATGGTCACCCATCCTAGACTGACCTGGCTGGCAGTACTTAACTTTGTAATGTGCTAACGTTACAAAGTGAGTTCAAGTCGGCAGTGTACGAGGTGGGGTTCGAACCGTTCGGTTTGACAGGCCTAGTGGTTAGTGATCCTGACTGCTGAGCTGTCGCTGCTGTCGTGGGTTCGATTACAGGACAAATAATTGTGTGATGAGCACCATCATGTGGTCCGCGTCTGGGTGTAATTTATCTATAATGTGTTTCAAATTATTATTATTACTAGAGATCGCGTGGTGGTCGAATTTCGACCATGGTTTATTTCATTGGCCAATATTACTTGACCTGTCATTGTATAGACTTTTGTACCATGACAGGTCAAAATATATACTGGACTGTATGTACCCGTTTTTGCATATTTTTTAACTTTGTAGCAAATATTGTTCAAAAAATTTTAGCATTCGTCACTTCTTCTCTGTATAAACTGCAAGTGTGCGAAATTTCATACTCCTCCGTCCGCCCAATTTTCGTTAAAAGGGATCCAAAGTTTTCGCTTCACGTATTAATATATAGATATCCGCAAATCCGATGCCTTCAATATGTTTTCATTATTCTCCAGTGGATCCTGTTGGCGCGGTAATAGACCTGAAGACACTCGAGACCTGGATGCCTTACTTCAATACATTGGAAGGTCCGTCCAGATATGTAGACCGAGGCAAGAAACGCGCCAAGAAGCAACGCCAGAAAGCCAAGAAGGTAACTTAATGTCTCTTTCTCTCTCTCTCGACTCGTATGTGGAAGAATCTTCTTCTTTTATTTCTTAATTTTTCTGCGATTTAAGTCTCCTACAGATATATAATTGCCACGGAGCTGAGAATATGTATTTAGAAATGCCATCAGCTGTAACTAATCAAGTGTCGCAGTTATACACGCTAGGACGGTAATCATTATTTTACACACATACAGACTTCTACGTACGAGAATTTATTAAATATGGTTCTTAAACGCTGGTCAGTATAAGGTAGCGCTTCATATATGTCGGCGACACGCCAGGGCTTCCATGTTCAGGGTCCATCAGAATGAAAACCAGCACTAAATATTACTTAGTTCACTTTCACACAACCGCCAGCACAGTACTAATCTCTTTTTCACAATTTAAACGTTTTTATAAATAACCTTACAATAGATTTTTTAAAACGGATAAGCGACTACAACTTCCTTTATCTTTTATAATAAAAAATGACATGATTTAGTCATCAATAATTCTTAAATTTTCAAAATCAATGTTACACAACTTTAAATGATTTGTTTTACACAAATAACATTTATTTAATACAAACAATTATTATTTTTTGTAAAGATCGTCAGCAGATGGCGCTGCAATCATGATTCAATAGAAATTAGGTTTTATAATAAAATAATAAAATTTGATACAGAATAATAATATTAATTCTAATAGACTTTATTTTGCACATTTACATAATTATTTGAATATATTATTATTTTAAATGAGCATTTGAATCATAAGTTCGACTTTAAACAGTCAAAACAGTGTCTATTAGAACTAAATATTAGAGCTTGATAATAATTATTTTATTATTTACAATAATTATTTGAATATCAGTCTAACGTATTTTGTGTGCATCTGGACATTCACAAAATATTTTCGTGTTAAAGTATAGTCATATCAGTTTTAATCATCGAGCTATGACTTCAGCGAAATGTAACCGCGAGTACAAATATCTTTGCACGTGTTTACCGAAGCATAACATCGGCGCTTATTTATTCTCTGTTCTGTGGTATTTGCCTAAGATATTGTTTCAGTGTACTAGTTTTCGATCGCGGCTTCGTATAAAATTAATTTTTTGTATCCTTTAGGATATTTTTTTTTGTGGATTAACGGTTTTTGTGTATTAAATACCCAATGTTTCATTAATGTCAGTCCTTTATTAGACGACATATTAGCTTTATCCATCGATTGTCAAGTTTAATTTGTCAATTTAAAAATTAGATTACTGTTTAAAATATTACCAATTTACCTAAAACTTTTTAACCGACTTCAAAAAAGGAGGAGGTTCTCAATTCGGACTATATATTTTTTTTTATGTTTGTTACTAGACTACAGAACTTTCGACTGGGGTATTTTTTTATTTGAAAGCTGGTGTTTCCCGTGTAGTCCCATTTCAATTTGGTCCAGTTCTGACAATGGCATCCATGAGAAAACCATATATATAGTCTTTTATCGAATAGTTATTTTTGTTGAAGTCGGTTTTTTTTTTTTTAAAGAATTATAGCGCTTTACGTTATGACCATACCTCACTGTAATACTTTGTATACAAAAAGTCAAGGACTTACGGCAGTAAAGAGAACGAACGTTAACTGTGTATCGTGCGGCGCAGATGGAGGTGCGGGCTGGCGGAGGAGCACGCGGCGGCGTCGCGCTCGCTGCTGGCGGCGCAGCGCG
>CAWLEN010000128.1:0-16420 GCA_963859945.1 Euplagia quadripunctaria | reverse complement strand
CTGCTGCACCACGGTCAGTACACACACACACAGCGCCCCCCTGATGATGACCTGTTGCACCGTAGACACACACAAAGCGCTAGAGTCTTGACGTGACGTGGACTTTCGGTTCAGGCGCATAACGTGTGGTAAGAAAAAAAAGTCCGATTCGCATAATGTCCTATTCTCAAATTGTCCGATTTGCAAAATTTCCGATTCTCAGACTGCGTGCTCCATCCGCTTTTGGCGCACCGAAGCTTAATATCAGGTGAGTTGGCGACAAAAAGGAAGGCCTATTCTAAAAAAAAGTCCCGATTCCCAAACTGTCCTATGCTTTAAAAAGTGCTTTTTAAAGGGGAAGGAATAAAAAAATCTATTTGTGTGTTATCAATCACAGTTTAATTACGACACAAAAACAACTTACTAAATAAAACCTTTAGTAAATAACCAAAATAATCAACATTATAAAAAACAAATTTACTCTTTATTAATAACAATCGGAAAGCCTAGTAAATTAGTAATATATAAGTTTTATTTAATAAGTTTTTGTCTGCGAATCGGATATTTAGTGAATCGGACCATTTGAGAATAGGATATTATACGAATCGGACGTTTTGCGAATAAGACAATATGCGAATCGGATCTTTTCTTCTAACCGGACGTTTTGCGGATCGGACGTTGTTCGCTTGAACCGAATTTTCTTCTGTTCGGATTCCGCCCAATGGATTTTACACATAGAGGATAAAACTACATAATGCTTACGTACACTACACATTGAAACGTAAAATAAGTTAATTCAAATGCTATCTATAATTCGTCAATTAAAAATCAATGTTTCTTTTTGTTACTTCACGAATTATAGACAGCATTTGAATTAACGTATTTTACGTTTTGGTTTTCGGCATATTTTGTTTAGTTACCTTGAAACAGTACAATAAATAATACATGTTCTGCGTTACAAGTAAACTTTTTTACCATGTTATTTTATTATGGTAAAAAAATTTAATTATATATTTTCTTTTACAGGTCGAAAATACGAAAGCCGACTACCAATTAAATCACAAGCCCGAGAGCGACCAAAGCCTCCAGCGACCGCCAACCTAGCCCGAAACGACTCTCTATCATCATTGAGCCTGGACTCCTTCGGCTCCACAGACCGAGAAATCTTTGAAGAAACTGTTAAAGCTGGTCTATCGATAGTTCCTCGAGGCAGACCCACACTCGATGATAGAATACGAGCACAATCGGCCGAACGAGTGACCGAGCCTATTCGTCCGCACCGGGTACCTCGGTCCCTAGATCGAGCTCCCATAAGGTCCAGGGAAATCGAGGAAGTATCCCACGGAAGGACGGGGAGGTCCCGCAGACGACGGTCGGCGGACGGCGCGAGAGCGTCCAGGTCGACGTTGTCCCCGCGCGCCTTAGAGAGAAGCACTTCCCTATCGTCTCTCAGCAACGAATCCTTCGGTTCCACGGACAGAGAAGTCTTCGAGAGGTCGGTCAGAATCGGCATGTCTAGAGTCAAGAGGCGACCGCGGTCGGACGACAGGCTAGAGTCTAGAAGAAGGAATAATTCCGGCAACTCGGGAGGAGCGCTCGCTAGATGCGGTCGCGCTCGGGCTCTGTTGGAGGAAGTCATAGCGAAGGGCGCCAAGCGACGGCCAAAAAACGTGCCGCCGCCGCCAGCGGGGCGCGCGCCCGCCGGCGGGGACACACTGCGCCCGCGCACACGTGGCTCTGACACGCACAGCGAGGCTCTCACTCCAACTACCTCAGGCTGCGATCAAAATTCGTTAGAAATCAACCGAAACCCGTCGATTCGCGTGCAAAATTTCTCAGAAGACATAAGAATTCTCCCAGACGAAATCCCAGACCCCCCCGAGACGTCTTCCCCCCTCGACTCCGCGACCCTGACCCGCTCCAACGAGTGCCTGGCCCCGTTATCCGCCAACACTACCCTCGAATCAGAACCCCGGGACGAGCTTAATCGCTCTAATGAGTCCTATGCCGACGTTCTCGACGGTTCGTGGAGTGATGGAGAAACGCCTCACCCTCCTATTGATTCGGGCACTCTCACCAGATCCAGTAAGAATAAACTCGAGTGGACCGATATTAAATATACCGCGAATAAACCCGAAGATCATATCCAGCATCACGATGAAACGTCGAAGAAAGATACGGATACCTGGAATGACAATACGTGTCCCGATGACGTCACATTTCCGACTATAAGCGGCTCCGTACACATGGTATCTTCTATACGAAGCGAGGTGGCCGAAGTGGGACTGACGTTACCAGATTTACTTGAAATGAGCGAAGCACCTACGATGTCATTTTCGAGACCAGATCTTACTAACAAACTAGATGCGGAGATTTTACGCTCGTCACATGCGTTGACTATTGAAGATAATGTTCTTGACATTGAACGCAATATGATGTTAGACAGTGTTCCTGAACCGAGCTTCACCTCTCTCGTTGACGACAGCGAACAAAAGTTCGACTCGATTATTTCAGCTGCTATAGAAAAGGAAGCAGCTAGGTTAGCTGCTCAATTAAAGAGTTCCCATTATGGGATGGAAGCGAGCGTCACATCTTTGACCTCCTTAGACCTGGACCACGTCAAACCGCCTTCGAATCTCGGCAGTTTACTGTCACTAAGTGCATCAGGACATTGGGACGAGTCCTCCAAGGATCAAGTGCCCAAAAAGTCCCAAAAAAGTCGAAAAAAGTCTCTCCCTGTTGCACTTATGGTTAAACGAGCTCTTAGCAATTCTATGAATCAAGGCAGCACGGAACATTTAGATAGCAATCCTGTCAGCTTCCTCGATAATGTCAAACCCCCTTCAGAAATGGACAACATAGATATGGAAAGCAGTATGATATCAGTGTCTAGCATTGTGTCTGAAGTTGCGGAAATACGCGAAAGGACACCCATAGTTTTTGACTTTAAGCAACCGATCCAAGATTTCCCCTTATGCAGCACATTCACCAATATCTTCCATGACCTAGACAAGGTGAACCCGCCATCTTTGTTCGACGAAATAGCTGAATCAACAACA
The DNA here is from genome assembly GCA_963859945.1 of Euplagia quadripunctaria. Lineage (NCBI taxonomy): Eukaryota > Metazoa > Arthropoda > Insecta > Lepidoptera > Erebidae > Euplagia > Euplagia quadripunctaria. Next base: position 13,382 of record CAWLEN010000128.1, on the reverse strand, counting down.
GAAATCGAACAAGTGACTGCACAGCAAATGTACGACGAATGTACGTCAAACACTCTGAATGTAGTAACAGATATTCCGTCAGGATCCGAAAATTGTACTCCGCTACCTTCCGATATTAGCAGCGTTGAATCAACACCCAAAAAACAGCGAGACCCTAAGTATTTAACGCCTAAAGAAAAAAGACATGTATCTAAAGATAGATATCAAACTTACACAATCACAGATAAGGTAACAGAAAATGACGTTGTGTTAGAAGTTGAGGATGAGTTTGTAACATGGACAAAGTCTGAAAGCGATAGATCTGATGATTACGTCACAGCAACCTCTGAGGTCAAGTCCAAGAGAAAAATGAGTGCTAAACAACGGAGGTTGGAAGATAGAGCGAGGTACCAAACCCAAACTGTAGACATTCACACAGTTCTACCTCAGGAGCCACAGAAAGTCGTCGACCCACAAATCGAAAGTCTGAAACAAAGGCTAGCGGCGAAAAAGACACTAAAACAGAAGAGGATAGAAGACGCCGAACGTTTCCGAACTAGGACTTTAAGTGAAGATATCCCTCCTTCCCCAACTTTTGTCACAAAAGACGCAAATTTTGAAAATGTTGAGACAACCACTGGCTACGATAGTCTATCGTCAAATGAGTTCAACCATCAACAGATCCTAGACGATAGGCAAGACGATGACGTATTCTCACGAGACGTCGACAGCGGACACAATGAGGATGATTTTGAGCTAAACTCTACCCAAATGCAAACATACACAAAAAGCTTTAGAAATTATCTTCCTGTTATCGAAAGTCCCGCTGCTGTAGACATGTGTGTAGTTAACAATCTCAAGAACATAGAAATGACAGCATCGTATAAACGTACGATGAAAATGCAAAGTGATAAAAATCTAAATCCAAGTAGTAGTGACTTCGCAAGTTACGAAGGTGATAGCAACTCAGAAGATAAGCCCCACTCAGAATCAGATACAGAATCTCCACGTCCGAAACCAAAAATAATAAAACCAGCGAGACGCGATGAAAGCTTAGATTCCAATGACTCTAATGACAAAGAGCATGATTCTCCCAAAGCTATTCGCGGAAGAAAAAAAGCAATGTACGTGTCGCCTTACAGGCGGAACGTTCCAGCTGGTAAAAAGCCTGCTATTCCACCCACTAAAACCGCGCTTACGAGCGCGCCTGCCAAATTTATTAATCCAGTTAAAGCTCATGCAAGTGCCAAAACGCCTAAACCTCTTGCTTCGAGAACACAAAGCGCAAGTACTTCCCCAAAAAAATCACTTCCAAAATCTCCCACTAAAGCCCAACAAAAACCGATCTGTATTCCACCAGTTGCCACAAAACCATTACCTCTAGAACGGCAAGGAACGTTTACTAAGGAAGAAAGTTCAGTTGCAGCGAAAGACTTGCCTGTACCGGACAAAAAGACTTCGGTACCAAAGCTGGCTAAAACTGCAACGCCGACTAAAAGTAATACGTCACCTTCGAGGTTGCCGCAGTTCAATCGCAGTAGACCTTCACAAGCAAAAACTACTCAATCTAAACAAATGACAAATCGTACAGCGAAGAAATCAGAACCAACTATGAAGAATTCCCCTTCAAATCACAGCCTACAAAGCAATGAAAGTGGGAAGACCATCACTATAGCTTCGAGAAGTTCTCGACAAGGTAGTACTTCCAGCGTGAATTCTGTCCAGTCGTCGAAAACAAATTCCAAAGATATCGAAAGCAAAATAGCAAGCCTATGGAAAAAAGTAGAACAAGCGAAAAAATTACCCGCCAAAGCCGAAAAGAAGGTTTGGATAGAGGCCGATAAAGCCAAACCACCGAAATTGATTAGGAGTTCTACTTTTGAGGGCCAACCGAAGGCCCAGGTGTCTTCGGCACCGAAACAAAAGACCTCTATTGGTATTAGGGTATCACAAATACCTAGTCTGAGGCCAAAATCGACTTCAAGTAAACCGATCAGTCCTGCCAATACAGCGAAGAGACCTACGACGACCAGAGTTTTTGCTCGGAAACCCTTAGCTGGACAAATCGGTACATAAGAATATATAGGTATATATATTATGGGAATGTTGTTCTTATGAAGATCGTAAGGTCTAGTCTGTGGATGGTTATTAATCACATTGTACAAGCTACATTTTACGCATGAAATTTATGGTAATTCCGTGCTGTGCATAAACTTACCTGTAAGTGATAATATTATAGAATAAAGTTAAATTATGTTACTTATCATGATTAAGTAATCGCATTTACCGAAACGGTACGAAGACCTCATGCATTGTGACGTCGGTGACGAATTTTAAAATTATTATAATGTCAGGTATTGTTAGGCCTAACGCATTATTGCGTAAAGACCGTCAATTAATTGAATCAAGTGCTGAAAGGCAGATTTTCTCTGCAATTAGACTAAACCGGCTAAACAATTAATCTTCAATCAATTTTAACAACAAATTTAATTACTGATTTTAGCATAACTTTGGTATGAACTTTAATTTCACGAATAGGCATACGCCATCTACTTTCTGATTACCTTTGTCTTGCAAATTATATTACTATCCGTAGTTTAATGATTATAGATTCAAATGTTTGACAAATATTGACTACCTATCCAGGTTACTATTTTATTTTGTCAAAGATTTAAACAAACTGGCCCTTCGTGAGAAACGAAAAAATGTGCAATATCGTCTCACAAATAGTTTGATAATGCATTATCTATCAGACGAGCATGCACGCACGTGCTCGTTTGAGTAATGGTCAAGTACGTACTTACTGAATACACCCATTGAAGAACCACTCATTTAAATAAAAACCTTATATATCATAATTCGTGATTGTGAGTCCATTGTCGAGTGAAGAAACAGTTAGTGACCTATTTTGATTATTTTTTGTTTTTATGTATATTTGTTGCATTTATTCATATTTTAGAGACTATAAATTAACCACTTTTCCGACTGCAATTTTAGTTTTTAAGATTTTAAAGACATAGTCACAATTTCTATGTCAACTGGCGAAATATTTTATTTACTAGCTTGAGGTAAATAAAAAAAATAATTCAGAGGACTTAGTACCTACTTAGAACATAAGTCAATACTATCAAGTCACTATATTTTATGTATTAATGTCACCAACTTATATTCTTAAGTCGCGTCCTAACTGCCCGAGAAGGCCCAACTCCTTTTACTAAATCATACTAATCTCGTATATACATTCGAACTACTCGCATTTATAGTGGAAACATGAGATTTTCTTTCTATAAATACGAAAGTGTGTGACAATATTGTAAATATATATCCCCGCTAAATTATAGTTAAGGTTACCGTAATGCAATTTGTATATTTTTTCATAAAATTTACAAACAAATGTTCGCTATTGGGTAAACATTGTTAGATGGCATTCTCTTCTAGCTTCTGCGAGTGGCCGTCAGTTCGATGTTTCGTCTAGTCAAGTTTTAATGTTAGATAAGCGGGATTAATAGTTTTGGGGTAATGAAGTAATTTTACATGAGAAAGTGAATCGCGTCGATTGTAACAGTTTAGGTTTAATCTAACTTACTGGCTTTCTGTAGTTTAGCATATGATTTTCTCAAAAGAAATGTGACATTTCTGCGAAAAATCAACTAGGTAAATGTTTTTAGCTAATGCAAAACAAAACCCTTATTGCTTTTCTTAGGGTAGGAAATATTTTTACTAAAAATTATCAGTAAATATCTGAGCCTCAAGGCCCGTTTCCATGACACAAGCGATACGATTCCATCGGGCAGAGGAAACGCGACATGTAGTTTACCAGTAACATATAGAAATACAAAAAATTACCTTTTATAATCATGTTCAAGCGCCATGATTAGTACTGATTCCTTTATTATATAGATTGTAGTGGACGCATAGATATTTGTTTATACCTATCACACGATGTAGCAAGATGCCATCATGTTCATTTAATAAGCCAGTTTTATAGATAAATAAATAGTTGTAAGGTGCGTAATTTGATGGTAAATAAAGGATAATTACCGTAAGTTTCGTATTATTTGTACTTTATTTCATCACCTTCCTGCCCCCTACCAATTTACTTGGCATTGACGCTGTGACCTTTTGCCTTCACGCATTTCTGTCAGTCTTCATGACGTTACAGGGGCGCGGGGAATGGGCAGCAGGCGCAATTATAACTTTAGCTCAATTCGCTAGCCGCACAACTAAGTCTTGATGGTCACGGTCGCTCTGTGTAACATGCACTCGAGTTTACATTCCAGAGATGAACCGGTCTAGCTTTGGACAGAAAATTGGAAGTCGGGCCAACAAAATTACACGAATATTTGAAAAAAGAAATTGGATCCGAATAAATTTGAATATCAAAAAAACATAATGTAAAACTGTCTCCGTCCGTGTTTTTTTTAACTATTTTTAGTTTTTTTTTCGTATAATTTATTAAAGTAGATATGTATTTAGTTTCATATTATTTATTTTCATCACACACTATACTATATGTGATACATTAGCTTACTATTAATAATAGTAACACAGCCATGACGTAACGTATCCTAAGTTCGTTCTTTAAATACTTTCAGCACTGCCTCCCCCGCACCCCTGTCACGTCGCAGACGAGAACTCGAGGAGTTATGCGATCGTTTATAAACATCAACCTTTTATGGCCTTTTTTCATCCTTATCATATCTCCATAATGATAGATGTGCGCTGGTTAACTCATTGTTAGAGAAATTCCTTATCTGGTGTTATCGAACTACACATAAATTTCGAGAGGCCCTTACAGTTGGTGAACAAAGGCTGGCTAGAGCTAGAGATTCCTCTGTTTTATTTAATCACATATGGAATGGCAGTGTAAGCGGCAGAGGTTCCGTCGTATCAGCTTTTAATTTATTAATTTGATGACGAGGACGGCCGAGTGGCTGGCTTCTCATGCCTTTTCCTAGTAAGCTTGAAATTCAAAAGAATAAGTATTGTTTGTATTTGCGCGAAATAGCATCTAACCACCGTTGGTTTGTTGAGAGCGCCATTTGAATTTTTATCTTTGAGGTTACATTGTCTCTTTTACTTTACGTGATTACTTTTTCTTGGTAAGACATCCTAAATATATGTGCTTTCTCTCGGTAGTGAGGCCTGAGATGGGAGTAGGTATATCAGGAGTAGTGCAAAACAAAACACACACAGTTTGAAAATAATTTATTCATCAAATTGAGATCAACTCGTACTATCCAAATATGATTAGTCAATTTTAAAGCAATTTATATACACTATACACTGAATCACGTGAATTGTAAACTTTTTTATTTATCTGATATGAGTGACTGACTAACCTTGAGGTTGTGCTAGTCGATATTTTCTAATACAAATAATAGAGGTCGATTTCCTAAATGTTGGAGATCGTAAGCTCAAAGTTAACGTGACATCAATTTGTCTAATTGTAATAAATATATGTTTGAAACCAAAATAGCAAATAAAATTTTAGTTAAATTCCTAAAATATCTGAGTTTGAACACAAGCGCAACTTCGGGTGTAAATAAGTAGGTAAGACACGTGAAATATAGCAACAACCAAAAAGAAACCGAAAATAGTATACTTAATTATTCAATAGTTTATATAATTTTATTATGAATTATATTCAGGGTTCTTCAAAAGAAACTCTCAAACAGTATTTATGATTTTTTTACAAAATTAATATGTCTTTAATATCGGTGGTTTACCGTAATTTATAATACACTTCATTGCAATATAAGTGGAGGTAAAATAACTTACATATTAGCCACACAGTGATGAATTCGAGTCGCCGACTAGCGCAACCCTAAAATACTATATAACTCATAAATAAATCAAAATTTCCTTAGGTCACGTGCTCCATGCATGGCGATCTTACAGCATAGTAATAGTGAAATAAGAAAAATACTTTAGGCAATCTAATCTTATTTCTAGGCTCCTCACAAAATACCTGGCGCCACCCATAAATAAACAATGCCAGGCAAATTTTCGCTTTTTTGGACCCTGCTGCCTTCGTCACGCCTTAATCGAGGAGACGATTCTAATCTTTTACAAAACCGATATCTGAAGTCTAAGACCATCACCGCCACAGCCACATCCATACCAAACCAACCACCAAGACAAACACAAAATGATAATAAAATTAACAATATCGTTAGAAGTCTTTCTAGCTGATCCGTACACAATGAAAAGAAATCATGGCTTTTAGAAGTCTCTTGTGTATTACTAATGAGTATCATGGAACGCCCAGCGAATACAAGAGTAATGAGAAAATAACAAACAAAATTTTTATTTACTAATATAATTACCGACGTAAGATTTCCTTCCCATATCGAGCCATCGTGGCATGGGTTACTAAAACCGGCATATAGTTACAATAACTCAAAAAAAGAAAGTACATCATTCGTTGTATCAGAACAGCATATTGAGTGACGAAGTGTCTAAATAACTGAAATATTGACAGATATATTTATTATCACCATTTCTCATGTCACATAAATAAAATTCTCTTAACAATATATTAACTACGGCAGAATAAAAACAAAGAAGTGCCAAGTGGCGATCACTCACGTGTCACAATTTTATTATGGATATCTGCAACATTTTAGTGACGTCAATACCGCGTTAAATGACAGTGATGTCATATTTTATTTGAATTATACATATTTAGAATATACCATTTTATTTGGTATCGTGTGAATGGCAACACCGGTTTCCGTACAAAGTACCGAAGCACAGGTGCGTTTCCTCTTGTTTTTATAATTCCGTGTTATCAACAGTGATGGCTACGTAGTGTATACGCGCCGAGTAGACTTAACATTACATCTAGGTTCACAACGTCGCTTTTGGGGAGGGAGCAATGCACATCCAAGCAGGGTAGTCTTAGCGAATATGAACAAACCTTCGAGTATATAAATTGTAGTGTTAGCATGGCTACTACTGTAAAATAAAGAGGGGTGAATATGAACTAAATATAAGACCTACAATCCAAACAGATACCTACTCTGACGTGTTTCGCGAGTACCGTCTCAAAACCTAAAAATGTCTTACTTATCTTGGCATCAGATAGGGCAGGAAAAATGAATACTATTTATTGCCAGAGTAACTGACTTTGGAAATAAATACAGCAATAGTTAATCTCTTCCTGTCCGTTTTTAAAGGTTTTAATTTTATGTAGGTACTGTAATACGAGCTAGTGTTGCCAGAGTAGAACATTTTTTAACAACTTTCAGAGTGGTACATAAGCATCATAATTTGCCTGCACACATGTTGGACGTAAGTTAAATGATTAACTGAGTTGGGAGAGAACCCGTTTTCAATACAGATGCTGATCGGTTTGGCACTTCTATTTGATTTATAACCGACTTCAAAAAAGTGGCGGTTCTATGTTCGACTGCATGTGTTTTTTTTTTGCCTGAAAGTTGTCAGATGTGTCCAGCACACATTTCTCATTCTTTAAACAGACTACAGTTTATATACTGTAAGATACAAATACTATCGCTACACATACTTAATAATTATAATCGGCAACTGTACCGCAGTGCGAATTTTCATAGTACGAGTCTTCGGGAGCACTGTCTCTACAAAAAGATCCTTTAGTATACATAGCTGAATAAGTACTAATTAACCGTTTTTATTTGTGTGATATTACGAAATATCTTCGATTGATTTACGAAAGATTATAATTTTTTTAAAAGAACTGGTTCTTAGTTGTCTAGAGTAGTCCCATAAAACTGCTTTATGAAAGTGTCAAGTATCATAATTTTGACTCATTGAAAAAGGTTGTACTTTAAAAAACGAACCTCTAATAGGATCACTCGTGCTTCCGTCTGTCAGGGAAATTGCTCCGAATCATCTAGACCGATTAAGACACATATCAATTCAAGTGACCCAAGCACAGATATGCAACTTCAATAAATAAATTTTGAATGAAAGGACTTGTCTGTGGTGTTAAAATAACATGGTAAATATTGTGCCTACAAACTTACATTTGCCGTTGGAATGTACGGGAGAACATGCTCTTCAACTACAATGTTAAATTTATAAAGAAAGTGGTAGATTAAAAATCATCGTACGGACCCATCTCCATGCGAGTTCAACTCGCACCTGTCCGGTTTTTTTAAAGATGTATACCGAACGCATATTTAACAAAAGCATAAAATGTTTCTTCAGCTTTATATAACGTTTTTTGTATACGCAGTGCCCTCGAAATCGTATATCAATGTTTTGAAAAATTAACGACTTAAAGCAATTCTTCATTAACCAATTACTGTCGCACAACAAAGCGTAGATGGCACCACCGTCGTTGACCCCGTTCACGTCGAAGTTATTTAATATAACAAGTCATGTTATTGTAACTTATCATGTTACACATAACATAATATGTAAATACGAACTAAAACCTGTCTTGACCACCTATCTCCACCTACGTCACTAACTTGCAGCATCACATCATCATACATGTCGAGCATACTCAGTGCAATACCAACAAGGTGAATGTAGCCAAGGCTCGTTCTAACAATTTGTCACATTGTATTGTGTTCAGGTGATGTAAGACTCTAATACACAAAAAGGTAAGTTAGTTCTCGCGAAACCAACTACTTATTTTTTTAATACATTTTATTTACATTTTTTTTGACGTCATAACGTCTTATAAATCGATGACACCGGCTGCACGTACGAAAAAGCATGACTCATTGTCACGTTCCGTCTGAGCCGAGCGTGCAAGCGAGAGCGCGGAACAAGCGATAGAGAGGCACGATCGGCCTAAGCGTTCGTTTATTGATATTGATTTGATTTCAGTTTATTTCTATAACTAATTGCTCGTGATTATATTTAAACAAGTTATTTAAATTAAATTTGCACAAAATGTAAATAATATTTGAAAATTAGAAATTTATGTTTTTAACCAGGGCTTTAAAAATATTGTGTTTTCTTATGACGTTATCACGTAAAATTATCGTCCGTAAACCGACTTTACAGACAACCAAAATTTTTTTACAAAAATAAATGCTTTAGCAAGCTTCTATATCATTAGATTTAGATTCCACGGTGTATATGATTTTTAGTATTACTCACCGGTTTGCGTCTCCCTAAAATATGTTACTGTTGCTGTAGTTGTCTTTTATTTTTTTTTAGTGACATCAACATATTGTGAGGTAGATTTCAGATCCACCGTTTTTCTAATATTCTAAGTAGAAGGTTTCATGCGAGTTTTAAAAAAAATGAGCCACGTTTAACGTAACACAATAGGTAATTAATTTTATTTTGTTTTATGATTATATTTCTGATGATGATTATATGTCTGGGGTGGACAGGGACACTAGACTTTCTCTATATCTGGTATTGATTCTTCTATCATATGGTATTAATTTATGATATTTAAATTAATGGCATAAGTGGTCTAGAATATAATCTGTTTCCGAACCCCGGCTACATCCACAAGAGTAACCTTTATCCTTAAACCTTAACTAATCTACTGTTCGTCGTCGGAGGAGTCCGGCATGCTGACCGGCACGTTGTCCTGCATGCGTTTGAACTCGGCCAACACCTCGAAGTGCATGTGAAGCGAGTGCGACATGCTCGGGTTGTCGTGTAGGTAGCGGTTCACCTAATGGTTTAAAACTTATTTATTTACTTACACCGATTAGAAAATGATTATAACCACAGTTATTATACTTGGACATGCTTTATTAACATTTTTCACACTTTAACAATTAATATTATGTCGCAATACCAGCAGTAGTTTCACTTATGGTCAACCTCACATACCTTCTCATCAAACGCCAGTTACAAAGAAGGTAGATTGGGTACCCTACCGAACACCGCGGTTAAAGTATATTAGTAGGATCTATATAAAATAAATATATATTATTTTTAATAAACTCTTTCCCGCGTGTAGACTCAACTCAGGAATTCCGCCAATCCCAAGTGTTTTATTATGTTCTAAGTTAGCAAATAACAAAAATGTAAAAAATGATGTCTATAAGTACATCTTGAAAAAACATTAAGTAGGGTTTATTACCCCTTCGAAGCATATTATACATATATGTGATTCTAAAGGATAAAGCAGATTGTTGCTACTATTTTGTAATATATATGTATGAGGTAATCGTGTCAATCTATGCATATAATAAAATCGTAACAAAGTAAAACATTTAATTTTTTTTTAAAAGAATACTTGCTGTGTGTTTTACAAACAATACCGAAGCCAAAAAAGTAGTTCAAAGAATTTTTGAATAGATTTAATTCAAATTTTGCATGAATATTATCAAGAGGTCGGGGCAACATATAGGCTATGTTTTATCTCGGAACAATGTACGGTACGAAGTCGCGGGCAACAGCTATGATAGTCAACCTGAACCATATATATGATAAGGCTAATTTGTCAATAACTTTAAAAGGTTTTAGACGATCGTGAGCACTCCATAAAAAATTAAAAATGAGATTCAACTCAAGTTTCGTGTAAATATGAGTGACACCATTAACTCCTACGAAACCACCTACTCCATTATCAACCAAAATATTCTTATATATGAAACATAAATATTGATATATAAAGACTACTTATATATACTATACCTTAGCGCCAAGTTTCTTGAGCAGGCTGGTGAAAGCTTTCTCCTCTCGCCCGATCCACGGTCGACCCTCATCCTGTACTTGATATGGACTCACGTGGATGAAGATGTTTACGTCTGATGGCAAATACTTTACTAGTAACTACTAAATATATATATATATATATATATAAATGGATCCCTATTTCCCTTGGTCACGGCATCACGCGTGAACGGCTTCGCTAATTCTTTTCTTTTTATGTTTGTTATTTTCAGGAGAAGGTTCTTATGAAAGAAAGAAATATGAAAGTTGCGCGGAAAATTAGAAAATTTAAGAAAACTTAACGACCATGTTAACTTTTCTAATGTAACCTTAGCGTTAGAATTTCGTATATATACGTTAAGGATGCCCGGCAAAGTAAGACTTGGTGAAGGATGTACTCACTGAGTCTCGTGAGCGTCTCCAAGAGACTGCGGGAAGTGATCCAGGTGTTCTTGCCGCCCGCGTGGCCGCCGTCCAGCCAGTACATGTCCACTATGCGCTCCATGAACCTGCACAAAACAGTAGAATTAGAAAAAATAATTTAGAATTAAAAAAAAGTAATTTTATATTTAGCACTCTTTTTTCTTAATTGCCGTTTAGGTCGTAAGAAGCAACAGATTTTTATTAATAAAAAAAAGAAAAAAACACTATTATTGATAAATAACTTTCGTATGGTTAAATGATGTAAAAATACCAAGGACTGTTCATCATTTTCGTAATCCCTAAATTTGGTATTTTTTACCTTTACCAATATAACATAAGTTCGGCGCTCACCTCATCATATGCGCGTCTCCGGGTGTCAAGGTCTTGGTGTAATGAAACTCGTATATCAGCTGGTTGAGGACCACGCAGCCCTTGCTGAAGCCCACCAGGGTAAGCTGACTCTCGTCCAGGGCCAGTTTGTTACGCCACCAGAGTGGGTCCACCACGCTACAACATTACTGAGATCATTAAAAATATATTCCGAATAATGGTGCAATAAGAACAAAGAAAAGACAATTATTATCTCGGTATCCAATAATTGATTTACTTAACTTTTATTTTGTATCCAGGAAATAGAAACCTTTTTACCATAAAAATAATTTAAAAAATAAGACTTTTTAATCGATGGTTCTTTTATTACGACCTACTTATACTGACTGACTCCTCCTGGCTCCTGACAATTCAAAAATACCTACAATGGGTTTACTTGAAATAAATAATTTTGATTTTAATTTTTACCCGACTTTAAACCAGCTCCTTTTAACTATGACGTGGCTAATGAAACTATTGTCGACAAGCACACACATATTTTTAAGAGAAGTAAACATAAAATAACAATAAAACAAGAATAGCCGCGAGCAGAACGTTTGCTGATGACGTCATGACGTGGCTCGTCGATGCTTAGTGCTAACTAGGCGAGCGCGGGAGTCGGGGGAGATCATCGGCAAACGTACTGTACGCGCGGCTACTACATCTAAAGATTAGATTGATACTATACTTAATAAAATAATCCCATGAACTAAACGGCAAAAACGACGGAAATAATACACACACCAGATAACAATCAGTTAGACCTAACCAAGATTTTTTGAAATGTAACTAAACTGTAGATAATAAAAGGATTATTATTATTATTCTCTATTTTCTCTTTTAACACCCGACTTGATATTATAAATCTCAACCGATGATCGTGAAATTTCGCACATACGTTCTTGTGGGTATAGATAAGTAAAACAGTAGTGTTTAGGAGGGATAGAAGAATAGCATTACACGAGCTGAGCTAGTGTTTAACATGATGGTGCAGTTTGTAACACATTTCGTGCAACTATAAACAATATTCAGAAATGTTACGTACTCAATAAGTACCTATATTATTACTAGCTAACCGGCCTCGCGCTGCTGAGCGTAATTTGCAATAAAAAATCCTATCCTATCTCTCAAGTTGGACCAAACTGCACACGTTGTGCAAAATTTCATTAAAATCGGTTCATTACTTTAGGAGTTAAGTTAAGGGTTTAAAAATGAAGTTATAGCCTGACCAGGAAAATAAAAATCCTCACCATGTTGCGGAAAACAAATGAAACGAATTCCTTTATAATGGTAAGAGTAACTTTAAAATATTAACATGTTATCATTGTTTATTGTTGATTGCTGTCAAAATTAAATCGAAATAGACCATGCTTATGGTCTATTTTTCAGTTTGTTAGATTTTTATGTGTCAAAATGCCAATGTATTTAAGTATTTGTCAGAAAAGAAGTCTGAGGGATTGGACTATATTCCTCTAAATAATATTAACCAAATGGAAGAAAATTACAGAAGCATAGGGCCTATGGTTTTAACGGAAATCGTAAAAAGTATTATTAATGTTGTTGGCGGTGAAATGGTGAATGACTGGAATCCAAACATTGGTGCATTGTAGAAAATAATGAAGAAGACGAAATTGTTTGAATATTTGGATTCTGAAATTAATTATTCATATCAAACATCATATAGCTTTGATGGTTTTATATCCTTGATTTTATTTCATACTTATCTTTATTTTACCTGGATAAAATGTTATTTATTATTTTTACATATTATATACTTGTACATATATTATATAAGTTTATAAAAAATAAAGCTACGTTGTCACAATAATGTTTTAGTTTGAATTTGTAATGATTAATGATTAGTATTAATTCATAAGGGTATGTCTTATTGTCCACCCTGATTTTTAACCTTCGACGCAAAAAAGAGGGGTGTTATAAGTTTAACGAGTGTATCAGTGTTTCATCTGTCGAATAATAGCTCCTAAACGTTT
>CAWLEN010000126.1:0-19331 GCA_963859945.1 Euplagia quadripunctaria | reverse complement strand
ATTAATAAGACGCTTATTCTTGATATTCAGTGTTATTAATAGTGGCCATTCGACATTGTACCTGAAATAATAATTATAACTGGACACATCTTACACACGGCCGTCTGACCCCAAACTAGGCAGAGCCTGTACTATGGGTACCAGACTGCTGATTAACATACTTAAATTTCTAAATACATACATATTGGAACGAAGTTCCTTATCGCACGTTACACTTTAGCCGGACGCTCGGCGGATGGTGGCTAGGCGGAAAAAAGTGTTAGCGCAACGACAAACGCTGACCGCAATGCTAATTAGCCATATATTAGTTCGGGCAACTTGCACAGATGGCGTAATTTTAATTTCAAGTTTTTACAATATTTTATTTACTAGCTATATTTTGATATAATTTTTTCAATCCATTATATAGCGAATTTTTTTTTTATGGTATAGGGGGCAAACGAGCAGACGGGTCACCTGATGGTAAATGACTACCGCCCAAGGGCATCTGCAACTCGAGAGTCACAAGTGCGTTGCCGCCCTTTAAGGTGGGTGTAGGAGAAGAGGGAGAGGGGGGGGGGGGGAAGAGTGGGAATAGGGGGGAGAGGGAAGGGCGGGAATAGGGGAGAGAGAAGGGTTAGGGCCTCCGGCAACCTCACTCACGCGGCGAAATACAATGCAAGCATTGCTTCACGGTCAGTTTTCTGTGAGGCCGTGGTAACGAGCGGAGTCGAGCCGGCCCATACGTGCCGAAGCATGGCTCTCCCACATAAAATGTTCCACGTTCCAACAAGTTGTTTCAAATAGTCCACAGGCCCACACCTGAATGATTTCAATTCACACTTCATTTTTATTTATTTGTATGTATTGATAAATTACACCCAGACAGGACAAATGATCATGCTCATCATTGGATTATCACACAATTATTTGTCCTTTGTTCTTTAGGGAATCGAACCCACGACCTTTGGCGCAGCAGTCAGGATCACTAATCATTAGACCAACAGGGCAGTCAATTTTATCCAAAATCTGAATACATCGCAAAGACGAAGCGCATCTCTTTCATCGTAATTTGTCTTTCCTTAAATAACAATTATGTTGCTAAAACACGGACTTTTACTGAGGAAACTGAACATAAAAAAAACCGGCCAAGTGCGAGTCTGACTCGCACACCGAGGCACAGATAAGATAATAGTTACTGACCGAGGGTTCCGTAAGCAAACAAATTTGTAAGTTAGATAGTAGGTACGTCCATCTCAGGAATGAGTTCTCGAAGATTTTTGACCGTCTTTTCGAAAAGACAAACTTAACTTTGGAGTTCTAAAAATACTCTCCCATACATCGATTTACGACAAAGTTAACTTTTCAACCGCAAAATAGTCGTTGTTATCTTTACCGGAAATTGTCCGGCCCTCTGGCCGGTACCGTCGTGTACATTACTGTGGTACATTGTTTTGATCTATCTCGTAGGGTTCAGCCAGCGTTTGCAATGTAAATGCAAAAAAAATGTGTTTATTTACGACATCACATTAGAATCCTCTAAAGTTATCAGTGTTTCTCTCCTATATTATGCATGTATTATACATATAAACCTTTCTCTTGAATCACTTTATCTATAAAAAAAAACCGCATCAAATTCCGTTGCGTAGTTTTAAAAATCGAAATACATAGGGACAGACGGACAGCAGGAAGCGACTTCGTTTTATACTATGTAGTGATTATACTATGCTTTTAATCTTAATAACATAATAGCGCACGATAAAACAGTGTTGTATAATATTATTTTTGGTGATGTAAAGGGTGGTCGTGAGTTCATTTGCCCGATTTTTTCTCACAAGGCTCAACTACTTGGAAACGGGCGGTTAAAGATCGACATTGGCAAATAGCTAACTTATCTATTTGCGACGTGGTATTATTTATTTTTATATATTATTTGTTTTACTTTTCACAAAGCAACCTATTGTTGCGATGATATTGTTTTGATATAAGTAATTTTTAAATTTTAGTTAAAAAAAGACGTTTTCAAACAATTTTCAAAGAATTTTATGATATAAAGGTACTTATTTGACTTTGACTTTGGTTAATGAAACACGTAGGTAACCTGCTTCGTTTAGTATGAAAGCGCACTAAGGAACATTTCTAAAGAGGATAATCCAGAAACACACTGCTGTCTGTCTGACCTGCTCGACTTTACATTCCCGCTTAACGTCCCGTTGGTTATCAGCCCTTCCTAATGGAAATGAGCTCTATCCCTGTTGAAAATGTCCATTGAAAACTTATAGAACACTATAGGAATCTTATGGGTTTCCAATAGTTTCCATCTGGTCTATCTGGAACAAAAATTGTCCAGATACAACAGAGTTTGCAATCAATCGAAACGTAAAAGTATATAACACATATAACTTATCTTTGAATGAGAATGAATGAAATTTGAATGCGTTTGGTAAACACATGAATTTAATATGGAATTGACTTATAAGATTGCAGTGTTCCTTGTAAGTAGCCTCATCAAGCTTAAGAGTTTTTACGTCATTCCTGTTAAGGGAACAAATGGATTTCTATTTGGAAATTCAAAATTAGTTAAATTGTCGTTCCTTATCCGTAATAACCATGAACAAGAATGTAGAAATCCATGAGTAATTCCTCATAAGCAATAACTCGGCAATGTATAAGGATTCACCGACAACAGATAATTTTATTCATGAGATTCTAAAAGGATTACCGACTAGCACATGCTACGGGATTTAAGAAACTTAGTTAGGACTTCCTGCGACAAAAACACAATTCATTCTTTTAAAATCCAATCTCACTATGAGTTTTTATGACAATTATCAGTCGATCCAGATAAAAATTTAATGATCATATTTATAAGATAATATAGGTTGTTATGTGGAATGGATATATCATTTTGTAATAAGATATAACGGGAATTCCATTATTAAAAAATAGAATTTATGTTTTCAATAATAATTGTTTAATTCAACTTTAAGTATAGTTGAAATTGTTGTTGATAGACAGCGTTGTACTCAGAAATATTAAATCGCGCTATGGTTTCGTTACCCGGCCAACCATATAAGGTTCTAATTAATATTCTTTGGTGGTTGCGATTTTTCTCCTGTTCCATATATCCCTACCAAATTATCCCCACTGGTAGGGATAGTTGGATTTTTTTTCCATCTATCCCTACCGGTAGGGATAATTGGAAATTTTATGTCCAAGCCTGTTCCATAGATCCCTACCGGTAGGGATAATTGGAAATTTTATGTCCATTTTCTCTACTGCCTAGATGGATGTTTTTAATTAGTGATTATTACGGTTTTGTTTGTATTCTTTTATACATTAATTAAAAATATCCCAACTACTGAAAATATTTTCTTTCTAATAGTACCTACTAGGCTAAGAGCCTGTGAACGGCAGACCACATATAATTTAGGAAAGCCTCAATTAGTCTAAATGTCCTCAACGAGTCTATTATACCTACCAACCATGAGGTGGGGGCTAGCTAAGCGCGGTCGCGGTGGCCCCAGCTACACTCAGGTACGACAGGTGTGATAATTTTATGAACTAAAAAAGTATTTTAGGAAAGCTGCCGTTTGGATATGTCAAAATATACTATCATAGCTATTTAAAAAAAATGGCAGACGATTATCACGGTTCTAAAGTGGTGGGAGACAAGTTGAAAATTTCAAAAAAAAAAACTTTCAAACTATTTTAGGAAACTTGAAATTTATATATATTATTCTTTAAAGTTTCAAAAGCTTATACTTCTGAAGGCAGACCTTTACGTCGGTTCCTTTGACCTAGCAGACAGTAAAATCTTTCTCCCCCACGAGTATACCTGGGTGTAGTAGTTACGTTGTGTATGGAATAAAAGGATTTTCGTTCTTTATCCCCACATAAAATTGAGATAAAATATATGTTCCATCTGTTTATTCGTGATGTAATTGGTCGAATATATCATAAGCATGAAAATATATGCAATGTCACATTCAGGCGCGCGCTTGCGCACGCTGCACTGGCTCTTAGACTATACATTTATACTTTAGCCAAATTCGATATGGAATATTTACTAACAAAGTGTTGCTAGGCAATACATGACGAGCAGGTATTAATAACCTGTTTGCAAATACATACCTTTAAAAATAATTTTGGAACGAAGTTCCTTTGCGGAGGGGTACCCTAGCCGGTAAAAAACGTCCGTAACGTAAGATTTTTTTGTACAGTCAATGCATGATGGCTATACAGTGTCTAATGTATAGTCTACGTGATGACTGTCATTGTTATTATTATTATTATAAATTTTTATAAATCATCTAGTATATTTATATATATAATATTTATCTATATGTTGGAGAGCCATGCTTCGGCGCGTATGGGCCGGCTCGACTCCGCTCGTTACCACGGCCTCACAGAAAACCGGCCGTGAAGCAATGCTTGCATTACATTTCGCCGCTTGAGTGAGGTTACCGGAGGCCCTAACCCTTCCCTCTCCCTTATTCCCGTCTTTCCCCTCCTCCCTCTTCCCACTCTTCCCCCTCGTCTCCTACTCCCACCTTAAAGGGCGGCAACGCACTTGTGACTCTCGAGTTGCAGGTGCCCATGGGCGGCGGTAGTCATTTACCATCAGGTGACCCGTCTGCTCGTTTGCCCGCTATACTATAAAAAAAAAACATTATAAATAAAATAAAGGTGTTAAGATAATTTTGTAAAGTAGTTTTTTTTATTTTTATCGATAAAAAAATCATAAACAAAATGTATACCCGAATAATTATTTTCTTTAGAGGTATAGTTGTTTTTTATTTGCTAATTCTAGTTTTAAGGTATTTTTTAACATATTACGTATTTGGTGGTTAGACTGAGTTCCAGCAAACACAATGACAGTAAAATCGTAAAGTACAAATAAGAAATAGAGGTAAAATAACAATATTTCTGCATTTTAATTATGACAACCCATATATGATGATATATGGTTTGTTTACAAAGATTCCATATCCAATTTGGCTCAAGTATAAGCAGTAGAGAAAATGAACATAAATTTCAAATTATCTCTACCAGTAGGGATATATGGAACAGGCACAGACATAAATTTTCTAATTATCCCTACCGGTAGGGATAGACGGAAAAAAAATCCAACTATCTCTACCAGTGGGGATAACTAAGTAGGGATATATGGAACAGGCGCGATTTTTGACCACGGCAGTGGTAAATACATAGTTTTAAGATGTGTAGTATTTTTTTGTAGCGCCCTCTAGTGATGAAAAGAAGTATTTGTGATTAAACAATAATCGATATCAGCAAAATCGATTTTCCTACAAATAATCTAAGTATTTTTGTGGAAAAATCGATTTTTTTTCCTATTATTTGAAATATCTGAATTTTGCAATACCTCACTCAATAAGCATTAATAAATAGATACTGACCCGAGTGATTTCTAACTAATCTTGTAAATCCCAATAAGAACCAACAATTTTAATTCTGTATCTTAAAGGAAGTGCCTATTTTAAACCATTAAAAGTGATAGTAGGTACAATTAGGAAGTCCAATGTCAATCCAATCACTTATTTGTTAGAACTGGATATCCACATAAGAAATGATTACACAAATACTGACCAATAAAATTTGATCTGTCCCAATTCAATTCTTCAACTTTGCTATCGGTATGGGTATCTATTAGGATTTACTGCGACAAAAACACAATAGATTCCGATAAGTTTTTTTTAATGGAATCTATTGGACATTTTCAACAGGGATAGATAAACAGTTGTCGAGGCACAATTGACTTAAAAACTGTGAATGATCATGCCTTAATTTGTTGCCGCAATCAGCTATTTTTACTTGTTTTTTTTGTTTGTTAAACAATTATGGCTACCGGTACCTGCACCTTATAGTATTTATGTAAATGATAGACTTAAACTCTACCAATTATAAATTTCAAAATATAGGTAAACATTTTACAAGATGCACGATTTACCTGGGCAGCACAAACAGCAGAGCGACAATGACTCCGACTTCCATATCCACGCGCCGCTGCCTCCACAACGGCCCCATGGAATGTTAGTGATTGTCCTGTTGACATAAGTATCTAAGATAAAACGAAGCCCCGGCTAAGCTTTACAGATTTTAGATTGTCATATAACTACATCAGTTTCAGTTCAGGTGGGATTCTTCAGTTTAAGCGGCTGAAGAAGACTTTCTTGAGCCGATAAATTGATTGTTTATAATTAGCAATGGCAACAGAAATCAAACCAATATTTGCATCCCCTTGAAAAGGTGAACAATAACCCGAAATAAGTTTTCTTTCAGTTCATTGTCCACCTTATAGCTCACGAATAATCATAATTGCTTTAATGTAAAATTTCATACCCATAGACAAAGACACCAGGGCACAACAAGAGCCCGCACTGGAGGCAGCGAGGTGTGAGCGCAGGTAACGGAAGTAAACATGCTCGAGCAGCAGCAGCAGCGCCGCGAGCAAGATGCCAGCCATCAACAACAGGAATGCTGACAAGAATTGTTCTAAAGCCAAGGGGTCGGATGACTTGTGTTCTTGTTTATTAGGCTTACATGTACCGGTCATCCAGTACCTATAGGTAAAAAGCACAATTATTTCTCACAGATGTTGAGATTAAAAACAAAATATATTATAAATAAATATATTTTCAAATGATTCAGATCCATTATTAGATTTTATGGTATGGTTTAGAGAACGGAAATTAATATTTGGGAACTATGGATCTAATTATAATAGAATTTTAATAGGTTAAGGTTATGGCTTGGCCAGAAGGAGGTCTATACATGATAAAACGTGTCCACTATCACCAAATGTCTCCAGGACTGACCAGGACACATCTAGTACAATTTGTATTTGTCACATAATCTGATAACATTTAATGATATGTGTAGGTACAATGTAAAGGACATTGTGGTGAAATGTATTTTATATAATGCAATCAACTAACTACTACATTATTACTGAATGTCGTACGTACCTTCGTAATCTTTCAAGATCACCATTAGCTCTTAAATCGAGTAATCTTTTATTAAACATACTGACGTATTTAGAATTACGCGTAAAAGCCAGTCCGTATCCGGACATGGCATACCAAGACCCTACAGTTAAAAGTCTGCAATCTTCGTCCTGTAACAAAAGCATAGCTGTTAAGAAATTACCTACTAACAATTAGGTCTACAGATTGGTTACAAAATGCCGCATGCACCCGCAGACCAGATATGTGACATTATTGTCACATCTTAAACTATATAAAATTAGGTAAAATGAAAATATATCAATAATCTATACAAATAAATAAAATTGGAGTGTCTGTAATATTAAAATAACCGCTTTTTACTAAGTGCATTTGGATTTCCACGGGACTTTCACTGGCAGATAGCGGGTGTAGGCTACTTTTATTTCGGAAAAAGAATTAGGGTTCCGTGCAAAATATAAAAATATGTAAACGCGAGCAAGCCGCGCGGGAACGGCTAGTTCTTCATATTATTTGATCGTTATATAAAAAAACAGTATATTAAATGAAATTAGAACTTTTATTATTATTTCAAACGTTACACACCCCGTATTTATCGACTAACAGTTTTCGTTCATATTATTGATATTTTAACTATGCGGTTGGTATTTTTCACGCGGATATTTTAATCTTCGGTACACCTTTATTACAATAAAGGACGACATTTTGAATGAATCGATATATTAATCTCTTGGCATTTCCATAGGAGACATTTCAGACTTTGATTGTAGATATTTCGAAACATTCGCAATTTTAAGTTCGATATTTTGAACAGCGACATTTTTAACCCCCGACGCAAAAACGACGGGGTGTTATAAGTTTGACGTGTCTGTGTGTGCGTGTGCGTGTGTGTATGTGTGTGTGTGTGTGTGTGTCTGTCTGTGGCATCGTAGCTCCCGCACGGATGAGCCGATTTTGATTTTGTTTTTTTTTTGTTTGAAAGGTGAATTAGTCCGGAGTGTTCTTAGATATCATTCAAGAAAATCTGTTCATCATTCAAGAAGATCATCAGGTCTTTTTTAGTCAGGATTCAGGAGGTTCAGGATTTTCGTGTCGGGGGTATTTTAAATTGTAAATTTATAGTTATTAGTGTAATTTATAGGTATTAGATGTCCTTACCCATTAATTTTCGAATTTCGAATACGTATCCGACATTATTACTATTTTTTAAATACTATGTTTGCTAAAATACTTTTATAATAAAATTCAACTATGATTTTTAACGCTACAACATTATAAAGACAAAACTAAATGCATCCTTAAAATTCTTATTTTATTTCAACATTTCAAAAGGGTCGTTCATAATCACGTGATGTTTTTTCAGCATCTTTTTGGGCCGACCTTCCCCAAAATCACGCGTATATTTTTAGTACAAAGTATCTTAAAAAATTTTAGAATATTACTTTTAAATAAAGATATAATCTAATGCTGCCACTTGCATTTTGCGAATCATCGCTACCGACGTTTTATTTTTTTGAATATGGTGTTGCATAACTAGTTGAAGCACCTGTATCACCCATGTATCACCGCTATTATTTTTGTTGTATAAACAAATAAATTAACAGATAAAGTTTGTTTGTTTGAGCGTGATAGCTAAATAGCTACTGAAGGCTTGATAGCTATTGAAGGCGTGATAGCTACTGAAGGCGTGATAGTGTTACCTACACACGCTATCACGCCTTCAGTAGTTGATCTACAATCGTGAAATTTTGCATATATGTTGTCAGGGTTACAGTAAAGAAGAAAGGGTAGATCACCCAGTAAAAATAGTAAAAGTATAGTAGCATAGAAAAATTACTTTAACGCAGCGAAACCAGGTAAGAACTAGTAAATAAATAATTTGCTCTGCTTTAAGAGGAAATAAACAGTTACGGTCTACACTGCTGCAAGTAGGGTTGCTACCTTTTTTTGGCAAAAATATAGTATTTTTATTTAAACTTGTAAACAATATAGAAAATTCAGGAAAAAATAGTACCTTCATATTTATCGTTCCTATCTTTTACCCAAGACTTCTCTCGCGTTATTGTAGACTTTGTCAAACCGGATGGTAGTCTAAAAAAAATTGTTTTTCTGGATGGTAGGTATTCTATGTCCTTTTCTGTACCATTGACAACGTATAACTAAAACTTAATGATGGTCGGTTGAGTAGTTAAGGCGTGAAAGCGTTACAAACAGTTCCAGTCTGTCCCAGTTACAGTTAAAATGGCGACAGTTCAGTTAGCAATAAAAATATAGTATTTTTCGTACTATATTATTGTTCTATAATAAATGTAAAGTACAATTGATCAAAATATAGTACGATACTATATATTATAGTACGGGTGGCAACCCTAGTTGCAAGGTGCATTTTTCATGTAAACTCTAACAAACTTCTTGGAGTCCGTGTATTGTGTAGCATTATTATGCATTGGCCTATTCAAATGTCTGATTGCGGTGGTGGACCGGTTGAGATCGTGGAGCTCTCTAAGATGTAGTCGAGTTCCGTGATTACCGACTTATCTAGTCTACTGGGTGACGTGACTGGTCAACTCAAAACTTAGATCATACTGAAAGTTTCTGGTTTCTGATAAATAAGATTAGACTTATGATACATTCACCGCCGATTCGTAAAACATGTGCTTCTAAGTTTGTCTTTAATTTTAGGAAACAAAAAGAAGTCTGGCCTGTATGGCGGATGCGTCATCAGTTCTACATAGAGTTGCGACATGGTGCTTGTGCTTCATGACCAAATGCCAATTAAAGAGTCTGGCAACTCTCGTATTGACTTAAGCCACAACGAAAATAATATAATAATAAAAATCATAAAAAATCATTAAGCGAAAATTTGCAAAGGACAAATTCATTGTAATAACGACACAGAATTTTCTAAATGACGCAACAATGCAAAAACAAACGACAGTCTCGTAAATTAAAAAGTAACATGTTCTCATTTTCGAATTCCGTAATTGCTTTTTATATTTTTTAGTGTAAGTGGATAGTTCGAGAAACTTTCCGAGTGACCCACGTATAAAAGCCACCCTAAACACCTACATGGCACTTGCACAGTTTGAGTTTATGTAGACTTGAATCCTTGAGTTTGTTTCAACGTTTCTCCTCAAGGCTAGTCATAGCAAATGCTTGAACTAATCGACGTGTAAAAGTGTCTGAAAATATCTATTTGCAAAATAAATTTATGAATCATTAGCTGAACACCAAATATAAGGGTCACGATCGCGATCAATTCCCACTGACTTCAAGTAAAAATTAAGTGTTATTTTTGATCATGAGACTAATTACCTGTTGTTTTATTTGGTACCTCATTAAAGCAATTGCAGAACGTGTCGTAAACTTTGCGAAATATATCTAACTCTGTCTCCTTATAGCCAGTGTTAAAGATTAACTACTACGGAACGACTAGTCGCAACACATTTTTATAAATTCTAACAGAATCGTCTGTCGAGCTATTTCATCTGCAACGACCTTCACGTACTTAGTTTGTGTAAATAATGTTGCGTCGATTAGTTACATTGACTTAAGGAGTTGAAAAGCCTTTCTAATTCAGCTTACGACGCCCTTATATGTGGTAAATCAAAAGTTCTTTATTCAATTTTACGTTCGACATCCAGGCTAGGCAATTGACAATGTTTGACCAGGTATCCGGTGACCGAATATTCGGTTATCCGGGCTCCCGCCATACAGCTATCCGTTTCATCTCTAATCAGAACCGCTTCGCTTTTTCTTCCAGTGTACCTAATGTGACTTTTTTCATTTTGCATACTTAATATACAATCAAGGATGTCGATTTCCTTCGCATATTTATTTTTGTTTGCCATCGTTTCTACAAATATGTATGTGGAAAATTCGACAACATACATCGTACACGTCAAAACTCGCACTGACACAGAATATGTTTTACAGTATTTATTTCAAATGACTGAAAAATTAAGATACGCTTGGTATTTATTCTATCATCAGCAGACAGTCATAATTGTTAGGGGTTTTAATTACGTGAAAAAGAAACATTGAAAACTGTATCAATTAAACTTACTTGCGATACTAAATAGTCTAGTACAGTGCCGTCGTAAATAAAAGCATCTAATTCAGCGGTAAGAATGCCCGTTACACCCGCACTTACTGTACTTCGATTATATCTGAAAATATATTTAATGTTAAAACATGCTGCTTCATTCAGAGTCGTTGGGGGCAAACAAAATAAATATTATGGAGAATGTGAGTGAGGCCCGAAGAATTCTAATGTTAGTTAGTATTTAGACTGCTCAGATGGAAGTAAGTAAGCAATGTTATGAAGGTATTTATGAATATTCCATAAGGGTAGCTTGTTTCTAATTTTTTTAGAAGTGTCATATGGCCGCTTTATGGTAGTTTTTGAACTTCCATATGATCTCTAGTTTAAAGGTTTGACAGATCCATATTTGAAAAGATTTGCCGCTGTAAGCTACTCCTGGTTACGGGCAATCCAAATCACGACCAAAACTATTGTGTACATGACTATTTTGGAAACGGGTCTAGTTATATATGTACATATAAGGTAAGAAAATGATTAAAAAATCACAAAAATGCGAATTATAAACTTACCGACTCATATATGCATGGGGTTCACTAAAGTATTTAGCGAGTGTGGCGTCTGTATGAGACCACGGCACTGTACCAAACTTCAGCGGCGGCCGCTGGACCAATGGCCGCGCTATCCGGGGATCATCTAAGCCGCTTAGCTCATGGAACTCTTCCCGCGTGATCATGAACGCGGCCAAGTTAGCAGTATAAATGGCAAGGAACACCACTGCAAACATCGCCCACATATTGGTCATAAACCGGGCTGTAAATCCTCGAGGGGAATCGACGTGCACCGATGCCTAAAACGATAAAAACGCAAGGATCAATATTTTTGGTTTACCTTTGCTAATGTTAGTTTGTTATTATTATCATACACCAACCTGGAAAAGCACGGCCCAAACAATCCAATACGTTCGACACAGAGAAAAGCGATTCTGTGGCACACGCTTTGAATTGTTGCCAGTAGAACAATCAAATCCACTGGGCGATAACCACTCAAAGAAGAATATGGAGAACGTTGCCGCTTGAATGGCGACGGCACCCACGAGCATCCATGATGCAGTGTCAAATGGCTCTAAGAAAGCTGTTGGGGAAATGATACCCGTTCGTTTCGCCACCACAATGGCGACACCCGTTTCCATAAATGGTACACTAAAATCCACAACAGCTTCTCGGTCTGAATTTATAATTAATGATGTTAATACCTGAAAATGAAATAATTTACCTAATAACTACTTTCTACGTAGTGTAAGAAACTCACATTATTGGAAAGAGATATAAAAAGCTGTTAAAGCGAAAGCACATGCAAAGTTTGGTAATAAGGTATCGAGTGAAAGGGAAATTTCGCTAATTCTATCTACCTACTTGATTACTTAGTTAATAGAATCACTACTAGAAGTGTATTGATAAAAAGGTTATATAGGAATAATTATTATTAAAAGTAAAACAAAAAAGTTACAAAATTACACCCACCATGTCAGTTTTTTTGTTAACTAGATCGGCTATAAGGCCATTCCATTTTCCTTGGTGTAGGGTACCCCAGCGCCCATCTTCGACGCGCACCAGCTCATACGTGAATCCGAGCTGTTCAGCTAACTGTTGGAGGAGATCTATGCAGAATCCGCTACAGCACTGATACAGCGAGCTGTTTCCATGAGCCGCTCCCGCCTCCAAACTAAATATAGGCATAATAAGCTAGTCTAAATCAGAGTAATAGAAAAATAGTACCTATCACAAAAAAAACTTGAATAAAATTAGTAGTTTAAAAAAAATAAGATACTTTTGAAAAAAGAGTAACGGCCGACGGTTTAAATTTAAGAAAAAAAAGTTAATATGTCTTATATACTTTACAATCCTGAAAGCAAGGTACCGCTAATGAAAATCTTGGCAATAAATCAATAGTTTATGAGCTTGTCTTTCCATTTACATGATAAGTTCTATGTATATTGGTATGGAAAGAATACGAGTAAAACATAGAACTGGATGTTTTAGACTTTAATGAGCATCTTTCTGTCTATTCTGTCTTTCTTCAACAATCATGAGCATGGTGACATTGTCACTTGTCAGACTTTTAATTAGGTCCATACAGCAACACTAACACGAAATAATCACTCTATCAACATAGTACCAGTAGACCAAGAGACCCAGAACCAGAGTAAAGAACTATAAAAATCTTTTTAACGAAAAATTAAACCTTCGAAGATAACTAAAAAGTAAAATATAAATAAAGAGCTTATTTACATAAACTATCAAATTTTATATAAACTTATTTTGAGTCGTTTTTATTTGATGATTTTTTTTCATCATCAGCTACATGATGTAATGATTTCTGAACACAAATATCTGATAAAGTAATGAAAAGTAAACAAACACTATTCGTTCCTACAATTTTCAAGGGTTTTTCTCAATTTTATCAGGATCCCATCATCAGATCCTAACTTCCTTGAAATCGGACCACCCTATCTAACAAAAAGAATAATCAAAATCGGTTCATAAATAACGGATCGGTCGGATACGGTCGAATTGAGAACCTCCTTTTTTTCGGTTAAAAACAAAACAAACCAAATAAAACGACAGAAAACTTTTGAACAATAATTATGTTGAGAACTGAAAGTTATATAAAATATAAAGTACGATCAATACCTACCTATATCACTTTCATTAGAGTACCTAATCTTAAGTTATATTTTGTAACGTAAAAATACTTTTACCTTACAAAATCTACTCAACTAAAATTATTTTGTCTTTGAATAAACCCCTAGGAAATTAATATTATACTACTGGTAAATTAAAATGTACCTCCCAGGAAATCAAAGACTGAATCTTATAAATAAGATATTAGTCCCTAGTTATAAAATAACATTTAAGTAAAAGTTGAGTATCGCTCTTTGCTTTAAATTTTAATATAGTATTAAAATAGCATATTTTAAAATTACTTTTTAAATATCTACTTATTTCTAAAGTTTTCTAGTCAACACTCTTTACTAGAGACTAAGTACCTACTTGGCGGACACTTCAGTTCAATCATACAAGTTTGGGAAGGTATTTAAAAATTATATAACCTTTAAAGCTATCAAACAAACTTTTCAGCTTGGAAGTATTTTGTACGAATTCATGCACACCGACCTTTTCCAGAAAATTTTAAGACAAATATTTTTGATAATGATTTTACAGAATATTTTATTGGCGATATTAAAGTGTATAATGCACTTCACACTGATTTACGTCCGTTAGAGGAACACTGTTGAACTACTGAGTAGGCTTGACCTCAATTTTATTCTACAATATGCTCGGTGGTAGCATATTGACGTAAATGTAACGTAACTTTTTTTTTTAATACTACAATTAACGTGGGTCACACATTACTAGTATTCTTGTTAACACCACAACATACACTTTGAATGGTTAAATAGTACCTAAATTTCTTTAATTCGGTCATTATACTAAGTAGGTACATGATTCAAAATTCGAAGCGAACGAAGCCCATGTAGATTTAGATATCGCAAATAAATTAAAATCATTATAATTATCTTTATAAAAAAGTATCACCGACTTCAATACGCCTCAACAAACCCAAATCGCTTCAAGTGTGCCTATAAAATTTGAAGAGTTCCCTCGATTTCTCCAGAATCCCATCAAATTTTCCAAATTAGTCTAGGCGTCTTTGAGTAATTGGTAAACATACATAAAAATATATATATATATATATATACAGTGGAACACAGAACCTCCTCCTTTTTTAAAGTTGATTAAAAAGTATTGAGATCCATAATCTGGTTGTTTGAATGATTCATAAAGGTTAAAACGTTACCTACAAACTCCATATTAGGTATACCTTCGTTTGTTGAATCTGTTTTGTAATCGCTGCTACCAAAAATATACAGAGGAAATACAAAATACTTATATTTCAATCAATAACTTCCGTATCAATCGGGACCGTGAAGAACCGGGATCTTTGTAAAATTACTTGCTACTTATTACTGAAGAATTATTTAGATAATCCATCGAGCTCTCTCTCTTCCATTCCATTTCTACCTATGCGTGTACTGTTTGCATACGGATCGGATTTGATATATTGTAGTTAGACTAAACTTTAATGTCAACACACACAACACTTTAACCTTGCAAACAGAAACTAATACATTCTTATAAACTATATGACTAGATATGACTTTGCTCCTGTCTGTAGGTACGAGTACAGAAGAAGCACAGTATACTGTATATGTATATATTAGGCACTGATGTTTACAGAGTATATAGGTATGTTTTTTTTTGTTTTTTTTTTAACTTTTAGACTTTCGCGTTGCATGATATAATTATGTATTTAAACGGGAATTAACGCGATCACGAAAAGGTATTAGTATAAGGCAGGGGTCGGCAACGTTTTGAGATGGAAGAGCCAAAAAGTTAATTCACAAAATTTTCCAATTTTTAAAGAGCCAAGAATTGATGACCTTTTTTTAGGTAAACAAGTAAATCAAAATGTAATTGAAAATCTCAGTCATACTATATAATAGTACTCAATTACACGGTTTTAAGCGTTTTGATGGTAAATAATATTTTTTTACAAATGGAACGGAAGAGCCACAACTTTACCTCGATTATGTAATACCTTTTCGTGATCGCGTTAATTCCCGTTTAAATACATCATTATATATAGGTATGTTTCGATATATGTATATATAATATCGATACACACCGTATGTTGTACGTTATGTAGTTACTCATTAAGACTTTACTGAAAACTAAGTCTTATGCTCCATCGTGTAAACGGGACTATGATTGTTTAAAATTCCATAATGTATCACCATTAACCAACTGAGTAAAGCAGCATGGACATCAGTTAGGTTAGAAGAATACAGATTTAACAAAATAAAAAAAAAATCAATGGTTTAAAAATATTTTTTTTAACTCACCCAGCTACTTCCACTTCTGGTGCCACCCGACATATGACCCCCCGATCTAGTGAACATCGTCCGCTAACGGGATCTGGTGGCGCTAAATTTATGTACGGTGGCTCTTCTAGAAATGTAATGCGCATATGAAATTTCTCTGGCACTCCCTGTGGCGGAGTGTGTAACCCGCCTGGCCACACTATATCCTTAATTATAAGTCTCTCTCGCGGATAAGAATTCCACGTACCTATTTCTTCCCACACCAACTGTAAAATAAAAGCAAATTACTTTAGCAGTCGCCGAGTTGCAATAGCGCATATTACACAAGCATACATTAAAAATTTAAAATTGATTCAACGATTAGAAAAGAGCTGATGATGAAGGACGCTCTCGATCAAGTCACCTTTCAAACAAAAATATTACATCAAAATCGGTCTATCTATAACATTCCTCCTTTTTGCATCGGGGGTTAAATACTAATGAAGTGGATTATTTTTCTACAGAACGTTTACAACGGGAGTTCAAAAATTCGCTAAATAAGAGGGAAGTGGGTTGAAATTCAACGCCAAACTTTTTTTGCAATATAATCTCCTTTAAAGCTAATATGTATTCAGATGTTTCAAGCGACCTGAATCAGAGGACCGATGCGGTGGTTGTCTTTAATGGTGTCCCTGCATTGCTTGAAACTTGGAATACACCTATTTGACATCTCCTTTTAGTGCAGAAACTTCCTTCTTTGCTTTATCTCAGACCAGCGCTATATGTGTAGGTATATGTATTTTTTCCCAAAAAAAAATAAGAAGTTGTAGGATATAAGACGGGTGATGGTGTGGCTATTCACTCTAACGCCTATCTTAAATTGCACTACATGTCTAGATGATTAAATTGTTCCATATGGACTCTGTCGCTAATGTGCTACTAACTATTTTATACTTCACCTGTTCGCCTATGGCTGGACGAAGATTCATTATTTTCAATTCCGCCGCTTTCAGTTCACCGTCAGGGGTAAACTCTATACTCGGTCGGCCAGCTTCACCTTCAACGCTAACGTTGCGCAGATGTCTGTAGAACCTTTCACCAGTCGACCATCGGGCTTCTCCAGCCGCTGCTCCGCTGCAAGACAGCCGAGTCCCCAGCGGATACCGAATGTTTTCTGGCTCAGACACATACGATTCTACTCCGTATGCAAATACTTTCACTGCTGTGGCTATTTCAGCGATCAGCGATGAACTCGATGTATCGAAATGTACACCTGATTACAAAACATTGTGCATAAGTTCTGGGTACGGGTATTAATATATTGTAACTACAGTTTAAATATAGCACGATACTAGGTTTGTCTTGCAACTTCAGATATAGGTTAGTAATTGTTTTTGTTTGTTTCGAAACTAACTTTTTTTGTACTAATCTATTAATAGATCTCCTGTTTGCGAATGTAATATATTATAAATTCTTACCAAGCATGCCAACTGGAAATTTATTCGGTTGCTGTAACGACCCAAGGACGCTTTGTGTCACTATCCAGACGAAATTCTCGCCAGTAAGGTGTAAGTCACCAGCAGCCGACAAAATTTCAGCCGCTTCCTCACGTGTCGCATATAGCAACATAACGCGTGCCTCGCTTGTCACCAGCTCGTTCAGGTCCGAAGAGCGTTTAACCACGATGGCATTTAAAATTGTAAATTTAAATCGATCCTGTAAAATTTTATTGTTAACATATATTTGTTATTTAAAGAAATAAAGGCAGAACAGACGCGACAGTCCCAACGATAAAATGTGAAAATAAAAGAATTATGTATATACTTACATATATTGGTCTAGATAACAACATGATTGTTTTTCTATTGAACAATTTGAATAAAGTTTATTATCTACACAGTTCATGAATAGGAATCAGGGTCTTAAGTTATACAGGAGCTAAGAAGAACTGCGAAAGAGCGAGATAATTACGCGCATGCGAAGTGAGAGAAGTTAAAAACTATATGTAAGTAATCTTAACTGCGTTGCTTAAATTTCCAATTATCAAACTAGCATGATAATACATACATACATACACATACTACAAATAGGTATTTGATTTTCATTAAATATAATGTTAATGACATGACAGTAATACATAGTAGGTACCTAAATTGGTGCCCTGTATCAGTTATTCATTGACATGCATTTGCTTTAACATTTGATGAAAGATTACTCGTAGGCACTTGATAGACACAAATACAAAAAGTCGGGGGTCGTTCGTGCCCTACCATATATTATCAAATAAGTACCATACCGAGTCCGTAACTTATTACTCTACACAGTATTTCTGCCTAATCTGGCATGACTCTCCAAAGCTTATTGACCACATTTTGACAAGATAATGTTTAAAATTAAACAGATAGGTTTACACAAAACTAAATACAAGCAATGAATTTGTTACACAATCAATGAAGTATTATTTTATACATACTTGGAGGGCAATAACTCTTTCACGTACAGCTTGTATAAAATCATCGTGACCCGCAATTGCTGAAGTAACGACACTAAATTGATGCCACTTGTATCGTTCTAATATTGACAACATAGCGGCCGTTTGATGTTCAATAGACGGAGCCAATTGTAATCGCAAGGATGCATGTGATGCACGCTTTTCGAGGCCACTGTTGTCTGCATTCCATGCAATGACCTATGGATTAATAGATAATTGTGTTTACTATATATCTCACAAGCTTTTCGTTTATTTAATTTCAATTGAAATTACAAAGCTAAGATAAAAATGTTTTACCGGTATGCCGAGATAGCCGGCGAGTTGTAGAAAATACTGTGCAGAGGCAGTAGATCGCCCATATTGTTCATGATTCATAAGATAAAGGATAGCAGATACATTGACTGCTAGAAATTCTTTACATAGCGAATCCAGGATAGCTGAAAGCGTTCAGAAATTAGTAAACTAGATACTACGATAGCCAGCATTCGTAACGGTTTGTGGATAGCAATGAAATTAAAGGGCATAATTATGTAGGTCAAACGTCAGATACATATTACTTACACATAGGACTAGGCGTTAAGCCTTGGGTAGAAAGCGTAATATTTAGGCGCACGTGCGAGAAGAGTTTGAGTTTCCGCGGCAATTTCGATAGCGCTGCCTTCTCCGCCTTGGTGTAATCACGCGTGCCGAAGGCTTTATGTGGCACGACAAGAGCTGCCGTGATGGACGAGGGTTGTCGTGGCGGGGGCGGCGCTGGTGAAGTGCGCGGGCGCCGCAGCCCGTCGACACCGATGCGCACGCCACCACCACGGCCTGCGTCACGTGCCCCGCCCCCGGCAGCGCCGCCGCCCACCTTGATTCCGCTGCCGCGCTCCGCCGCCGTTGCCGTCGCCGCCGCCAGCGCTCCCA
>CAWLEN010000125.1:0-30261 GCA_963859945.1 Euplagia quadripunctaria | reverse complement strand
TCCCTGACCTAGGGCAACCCGCAGATCGGCCGCTTCTACGCACACATGCTCTTTACTTACACGGACACTGGGTGCTTGTTTCGATATCTTGAGCTTACGCTACGCATTTATAGCAGACCTAGCTTACGCCACGCTTCGATAACGTTACGGACCTTGCGCCAGCATCTCCGTAGCTCGCTTCTCATCTCGACACCGTCTCGACCCCGGGAGTGCACCCACTATACAAGCTTGTGCTTCACAGAGCGGCATTACATTCTTCCGACTATCTAATTTAGACATGAGCTGTCACGGCTGCGAGACTATACTGAACTCGAACAACTTTTTAAAATGTAATGGGTGTCGTTCCAAATATTGCTATGAATGCCTTAATGTTACTGTTGAGTCTGTTGGAAAATTTAGTACTGAGCAACTGGCCTCTCTGAGCTGTCCCTTCTGTCAAAATGTAACTAGGCGTAAATACAACGATGACGACACGCCAGTGCGCCGTAATCGCAAATATGACTTGCCCAACGCGTCGTTTAGTCAAATAGCTGCCGAGTCACATGCTGCTACGAATATTTCCTCCAGCTCCGTCGAAACTGGTAAGCCCGTGACTATGGAAAACATAAGTAGTCTTATAGATGAGAAACTATCCATTGGCTCGTCGTTTATGTCAAACCTGCGAGCTGTGCTCCTTAAGGACATGAAGGCTATGGTTGCTGTGGAGGTTGGACATGCTATTCAGGAGGTTAAAACTGATTTTACAGCGACAACTGACTTTATCACCATGGAGCAAAACGACATTAAAATTGATATTGCCGAAAAGGGTAATCGTATCAAACAACTAGAGTCAGAGCTATCGAAATCCCAAAATACACTGATGAAACTACAAAGTCGTTTATCTACCATGGAAAAAATATCACGGGATCTTAACCTCGAAATACATGAGGTACCTGAAAGCAAGTCTGAGAATCTGGTGGCACTATTTGGAGACCTCTGTAAGTGTTTAGGAGTCTTAGTATCTGAAAACGATTTTAAAGCATGTCGCCGCGTAGCTAAAATGGACCCAAGCTCAAAGCGACTTCGGAACATCCTGGTTACCCTCTCGTCGCAACGCCTCCGCGACTCGTTACTATCCGCTGTTACTCGTTTTAACAAGTCCCACCCGAACGACAAGCTATCTACCTCGCATATTGGTATGTCTGGCACTAACTGTAGAATATTTTTGTGTGAGCATTTGTCACCCGAGGCTAAAGAACTGCATAGTTTAGCGCGCAAGTTTTGTAAAGATAAGGACTACAAATTTGTATGGGTGCGTTTTGGCCACATTTATATTCGTAAGAACGAAACGAACCCGGCCATCTTAGTTAAAAATGCCGAATCGCTAAATAAGTTACGTTAAATATTGTTAGTTAAGTTTTTATTTGTTCTGTTTTTGTATTTTAGTTTCGCGTTATTTTTACAGTGTTCTATATATATTATCAAAATGTAAACCGAATACGTAGCAAACTGTCACAATTCTACTTAAATGTATTAAATTGCAGTTACGACGTCATATGCTTGACGGAAACAAACTTAAATAAAAGTGTCTTTGACGGTGAAATCTTAGATACTCGTTACAATATTTTCAGAAGAGATCGCGAAGACACAATGAGTGCCAAAGTTGAAGGGGGGGGGGTTTTGTTAGCTGTACATAAGAAATACCATGTCATCCGTCAAGCATCATGGGATAGTGATATGGAGGATGTCTGGGTAACTATTATCCCTTACTCGCGTGATAGCCTGCGTCTTAATATATGTGTTTGCTATTTGCCACCTGACATTAGCTATCCTAACTTAGAACGCTTCTATTGTCACTGTCAAAATTTGATCCTTAATTGCCTGCCTGCCGAAAGTTTCTTACTCGTGGGTGATTTTAATACTCCTGATTATTACTCGACATGTGTTAAGAGCTCATTGGCTTCCACAATACCACTTACGCAGAACAGAAAGCTTTATTTTTTAAATGAACTTATATCGCTATTGAATCTAAAGCAATATAATAATGTTACAAATGTAAATGATCGTTTACTGGATCTGGTTCTTTCAAATATGGAAAATTTAACTGTTAATGAAACACTCGCATTGAGCTTACTAGACAAGCACCACCCTGCAATTTTAATAACTATATGTTCGCCTTGCATATCTAAGGGCCTTCAACGATGTCATACTAAAAGGCTTAATTTTAAGAAGTGTAATTTTGAAAACATTCAGTCTGAGTTAATCTCTACGAATTGGCAGGAAATTTTATCTTCAATTGACATTAATCTGTGTATTGACGCCTTCTACGATACAATGTTTAAAATAATTAAAAGGCACACACCAACTATAAATTACAGACCGTCGTCGTATCCTACTTGGTATAGTAAGGCTTTAATTAAATGTAACCAGGAGAAAAATAAATTTCACAAACTATATAAAAAATATGGTAATCCTCGCGACTATGATACTTTTTCATTACTTCGTCATAGATGTAAAATTCTCACTAAAACATGCTACGAGAAATATATTTCGGTTACTGAAGATTCCTTAGAAAAGGACATAAAATCATTTTGGCGATTTGTTAATAATCGTAAAGGTCTGTTATCGGTGCCTAACACTATGAATTTTCAAGGTATGTCATCATCTAGTGGTCAAGGGGTTTGTGATCTCTTTTCGCGTTACTTTGCTTCAGTTTTTGAGTGTGACTCTGGTTTTCGTAGTGATAGCAGTAATCGTAGTCAATCAGATTATATACGCGATAGTTTCTTGAATACTTTGTCTTACATATCAATCGAACCGAGAGATATAATATTGAAAATAAATAAATTAGATGCTAATAAGGGAGCAGGCCCCGATATGTTGCCTCCTTCTTTCATAAAGCGTTACGGTGAGGAGTTATCCATACCTCTATCCATTATTTATAACAAATCATTAACTAGTGGCATCTTTCCCAACCGTTGGAAAACCGCACATATCATCCCCATTTATAAAAGCGGTGACAAGTCAAATTGTGAAAATTATCGACCTATAAGCATTCTATCCTGTCTTGCTAAAATATTTGAATCATTGGTTTATAGTCATCTTTATAGCCACATGAAACCTCTTCTTTCAGATAAGCAACACGGTTTTGTTAAGGGGAGGTCAACGGTTACTAATTTGTTGGAGTACAAAAATTACCTTTGCCAAGCATTTTCCGTTGGTGGTCAAGTGGATTCCGTGTATACAGACTTTTCAAAGGCCTTCGACAAGGTCAGCCATCTCCTGCTTTGTCGTAAATTAGCATCATATGGTATCCATGGAAACTTATACAGATGGATTTGTTCATATCTCAATAACAGGACTCAGTTGGTTGCATTAAAGGGTTTCCTCTCTTCATCTACGGTAATAACATCCGGGGTACCTCAAGGTTCCCATCTAGGGCCTCTGTTCTTTGTCATTTTCATTAATGACTTAATTCAAAAACTATCTTGCAAGTGTCTTTTGTATGCTGACGACTTAAAGGTGTTTTCGTTAATATCCAAAACAGATGATTGCTTAGTCCTCCAGCAGGATATAAATAACATATCTGAATGGTGTAAGTCTAACCGAATGTACTTGAATGTTGGTAAGTGCTCTGTTATATCGTTCACCCAGAAACGTAATAAAATCACCTGGAACTATTTTATTGATGGTCAAACTCTTAATCGTACACAAATAGTAAAGGACTTAGGCATCCTATTTGACGAAAAACTTTCATTTCGTGCTCACTATGATCATATTATATGCAAAGCCAATCAACTTCAAGGTTTTGTTTTAAGAAGTACTAAAGACTTTAGAAACCCTCGCAGTACCTTATACTTATACTTTGCCCTGGTGAGGACGGTATTAGAGTATGGTAGTCCCGTATGGTCCCCGAATTACAAGGTCCATATAGGGGACATTGAGAGCGTGTTCAAAGAAAATTCTTTCGAATTCTCAACTATCGCCAGAACCCCGGTCGATCAAATTTAAATTACCATGACAGACTCTCCAAATTTAATGTTCAGCCTCTAGAGTGCCGTCGTGTATACTTTGATTTGGTATACTTTTACAAAATTATACACTACATTATCGACTCACCGGAGCTGCTTTCCACAATTAGTTTTAATATTAAGTATAGTGCTCGTAGTGCTAATCAAACTAATCTGTTCACCCTACAAATTTATAAAAATAATATTTCGTACTTCAACCCATTGACCCGGATGGCTCGGCAACTTAATGATATGGTTAAGAATAATGAATCATTGGACATTTTTGATAGTGACTATAGTGCATTTATTAAAACTGTGAAAGACATCCTCCATAGCAGGTTGGCCTTGGAAGGCCCTGCGTAACCCAAGAGGCGTCTGAATCTGCTGACGAACCTGTGTTGCTGCTCATTGTGTAGTGTTGCTTTTTGTTTTGCTATTGTGTCCTGATGTATGCACATGTTTGTTGCGTTGCAATCCAGGTCAAAACTCTGTATTTGTTTTATGTGATATTGTTGGTTGTAATGTGTTTTGTGCATTTAAATAAATAAAAAAAAAAAAAAAAAAAAAAAAAAACGTAAAAGTTTAGGATTCGTATTAAGGCAAACCAAATGTTTTCATAATAAATTAACACTAACCGTATTATATAATTCTTATGTTCATAGTAGCCTTGAAACTAATGCAGTGGTTTGGAATCCGCACCAAATCAGTCACACACAAAAAATAGAAAGAATACAGAAAGCTTTCGTTCGATACTTATTTAAAAAAATGTATTATTATTACCCGTATTTATACCCAACTCTTTACATTGTAGGAATGGTAGACTACAGAATGCTAGCAGTACGTCGTAATGTCACCCTCGTCACATACTTTTTCCGTCTACTTCGCGGTATTACATATAACCCGAGTCTATTAGCACAAGTGAGGTGGCGCGTACCGCGGCGCGGAGGCTGCGCGGTGCGTGAGCGTCACCGGCAACTACTAGCGGCGCCGGCCGCGCGCACTAACCTCGCTCGGTTCGCGCCGCTGTCGCGTGCTGTTAGATACATCAACGAAATTTTGATTTTTGATCAGACCCTAGACATATTCATATGTTCTGAATATCTGTTTACGAAGGCAGCAGGGCGTTACCTCGAGACACTGACGATTCCTAGTTCTGTTACCTAGCTAATGTACCTATTCGCAACCCAGCTACTTATATTGTTTCACAATGTACCTCATTATTTTATTACCTACCAAAGTTGTTATAGACATTACTAAGTACTTATATACTATTGTGTAAGGATTATCTGTAAACAATATGTATTTTTCTGTAAATAAATAAATAAATAAATAAATAATTCACAGATAACACCACTATAATTAATTCTCACTATTTAAACTATCACTTCGCACTAATATTTACACTTCTTTATTCACTCTTTCACTCTCATCTCAATCCGCAACGCAACTCACCTTTTATACCCGAACGTTATTTCGTAAAGAGATCGCGAAATCTTCCGAAAAACTCGAAAACACTCTGGAATTTTCTAATAAACTTATTAGTTCCGTGTATTATCAAAAGATGGCGTGCATCTCAATTAAGGTAATCGTAACCCAATATGACTTCCTATATTCGACAATAGATGGTGCCCGCGGGTTATTCATAACAATATATTTATCTCCGTAAACGAAATCGAATTAAAAGATAATCTAAATTACTTGTTATGAAAGAAAGATTTCTAATTTCTCTTAGAGTGCGTTCAAATGATGGACGGCTGTATAGTGTTTACATGGCGAGCGTTTTATGGGCGTCGACTGCGCAGTGTCGCAGTTCAGTTCGAATTCTGTATTCGTTGAAGATGGACATATAAACAGCCTTGTGTTTGGTAATTTTATATCGACGTCAGAAACAGCAACACAAGAAGAGACGGCAATATTGGGTTCATCCGTTTTAACATCCAGACGTACTGAAAGCCACTTTATAACTTAATAGCCTAGTCAGCGATGCTTTAGCCTATACTATTATTTGGTTCGTTCAACTGCAACTCTAGCCTCTTAATTCAGTCACGAATTAGTTTTAACAGTAGACTTTGTAACTGATGTGCACCTTGAATGATTTCTATGTTTAATAGGTTCAAACCTTCAACGGTATCACTGAGTGATATTTTTTGTTTGTATGTTAGCTTTTGGAGCATTTCAATAAAATGAAATTCAGGTGGCAACAGCTTGCATCATGTTTACCTTTTATGTAACACTAATACCATTGTGCCTGAAGATCTGACTTTTAAAAAGAGTGGCCATGAGTTTCTTTGCCAGTATTCTTCTCATAAGGCTCTACGCATTTTGGAAACTGGAAGTTATAGATCGACACAAGCAGGCAGTAGTTTTTGGTGTTTTCACCTAATTTACCTCGACAACCCAGTATATGCTGTGGCGTCTGTTTGCGTCGATCTATGATTTTTAACAGTAGCTTCAATTTAACGTTCATAAATGTCACTTAGTGTCTTAATTGAATAAATGATTTTGAATTTGAATTTGAATTGAATATCCTTAACTTAGGCTACATGAAACTAAACTCAGTTAAGGCTTAGTCAAATTTCCCAAATGTAACTATGACAAATTAGAAGTCAATCAGTCGAAAATGTATGTAAAATGTATGTTTCTATTGAAACTTCGGAATAAAAAAATAAAGCTTGGAAGGTAATTTATTTTATCATTATGAACGGACTGGTGTAACACTTTCCGAGATTTGCGACAAGAAACATAGTAAGCTGAATTTTTATATATACATAACATACATATAGATTGAATTGAAAAATTCAAGAAAATCATTAGATACGCATGCATATGACGAGATTTGCGACCATAAACACACGGAAGCGGAATAAAAGTTTTTATATGTACATATAGATTGATTTTTTCATCTATATATTGGTGAGTTTTGAATATTTAAAATGTGAAATTTTGATGTGAAATAAAAATAAAAGTAAGTAGTGGTGCTTTTGGCAACTCTTGTATGTTATATTTTTATTTTAATAAACTGCATAAAATTAAGTGTCACCGAAATCATGCTTTGAGAAAAATGGTATACGGACTTTTCTTTAAATGGCTGAATCCTTTTATTACAATCACTTGTCGCCGCTTTGAAAACGCGCACTCATGTGAACGAATGTACAGAAAATCAATGATCTCAAAGCGAGCGTCGCCGCCATAGGCGGTGCCGCCGCGACAAGCAAGCGTCGGATCAAAACGCGCGGCGGCATGTGAACAACTTGAACAAAATGCGTGTTCTTGTTGACGCGCGTCATGGGAACGTGGCCTTAGTACATTATTAAAAAATTTAATCCATATAAACCCTACACAAAAGAAATACATTTCTTTTGTGTAGGGTAGTTCGACCTCCACCTCTAGATTTAAACAGCTCAGTGTTTTCTTACAAAAATTGATATTTCAAAAATGTACAGTAACGGGAGTGTGAGAATCTTTAGTTTTACAAATAAAGGTCGACATGATTCCAGAGTGAAATATGTGGAGATTATCACTAATTGAAATGACACCTCTTCTTGTTAGTACTGTAGAATAACTATTATTTTCTGATGGAATACGTGAGCTTATATAGGAATTAATATAGGTTATCATACGTAGTATGTTACCTATGTATGACATCACAATATTATTCCCCGGGGTTCCATCCAGGGTTCGGCAACCTGCTTCTCGCGAGCCGCGTGCGGCTCTTTCGATGTAAAGTTGTGGGTCTCCAGTTCCATAAAAAAATATTATTTACTATCAAAACCGTTAAAACCGTTCAATATGTGCCTAATTGAGTACTATGATATGGTATGACTGAGATTTTTTATTATATTTTGATTCACATGTTTATCTAAAAAAAAAGGTCATCCGCAAGAAACTTCTAATATTTTGGACTAAAAAAAATAGGAGCGCCACTTGTACTTATAAGTTTAATTGGCTCTTTAAAAATTGTAAAATTTTGTAAATTGTAACTTTTGGCTCTTCCGTCTCAAAAGGTTGCCGACTCCTGACCTAAAGGAATATTAGGAATTCTTGAATTTCCGATCTATAACATTATACGTCACAACCTACGTCCAGACCTACGTCATGCACTACAAGAGGATCTGCAAAACAGATGGCCGTTATACATTTTTTTTGAACAACGAAAGCTGTATTTATATCTGTGGAATTGAACGAAATTATTATTTTTATTATAAATTATTATTAGTCCGTATCTATATATGTATTCTAGAGGTCCACTATATGCTACACGTGCTGTTTTTTCGTTAGCCGCAAAACGAAGTTTTTTAATTGCGTATACAAACCTGTTTAGCTTATTATAGACATTATTGATGTGATCTTTCCAATTACAGAATTTATCTAAAGTAATCCTTAGAAATCTGCTATTGACAGTTTCATCTATTTTTTTGTTTTCTGTTTTAATATGTATATTATATTCTTTAGATTTGTATGTATAACATTTTATATATTGGCACAAAGATTATTTGATTCCAACCATTGATGCACTGATTGTAACGCTTCGTTCACTTCTGCTTTAAGTGATATATGCTTATCCCTGTGGTTAATTGCACAATTAGTCACATCGTCAGCAAAGAGGACACTTTGGTAGTTAATCATATTAGTCAATCTATTATCATATCGGGTAAATCGTTATTTATAAAAAAAAGAAGCGGGCCAAGCACGCTTCCTTGTGGTACTCCAGATTTAGTATTTCTGTATGAGGATCTGTGACACTTGGATTCAAATTTCTTATCTAAGCTTGAAATTTCAGCACACTGTTTACGGTCTATGATATATATTTTTATCCACATAATCACTGGTGCATACGGTACGACGGGAGTGCAACACCACGGGGTGTTGTTACACTTATACCACATTTGTTAAGTAGCATATTTTGATCCACATAACCGAAGGCTTTACTCATATCAAAGAACACTGTAACAACTGGAATCTTATTGTCTAAATAATCTGTTATTCTGAAATCCATTATGTTGGAAAGAAAGAGAAGAAAAATGTAAATATGTACCTCTTGAAAGAATTTCTCGACAGGCGGTACAAGCTCCTGCAGCATCTGGCGCTGGTCGTCCGACAGCGGCTCGGGGAAGGGAAACACTTGCGCCGGCTCGAACTGGCCGCGGAACAGGTTCAACACAAACGAGGCGCTCTGGCGCGCCGCCGGCCGCGATGATGACCATCGCGCGCTGTACAATGCAATGCGTTCTCTTTAACTGTTACAAGTTACAACTGCTACTATCACTACCATTACACATTACCATTCTATGCGACTCTGTAAACAACTACACTAATAAGCCATATAAACAAGATGCCAAATTGACGTCTAAGATTTGTATTATGGAACTTTGATACTGGTTTTGTAGATATTTAAACTTAATGGTATAATTATCTCTTTAATTTAATCAATAATAATAGACATATAGATAATAATAAACAAAAATCGGCATGAATATAGGTAGAATTGAGGTGAGATCAGATCTACCACCTTTGGGTATTAAGTAAAACTTGGTTGTTCCTTTAAAGATAAAGATAAATTTATTGACCAACGGTCAGTGTAACCTGGTCGACACGTCAGGCAATTCAAAGATATGACTAATACCTATTTCGTGATCGCGTTAACTCTCGTGTAAATACACACATCAAAAACGTCGAAGCAACATGTACGGTTTTGAACGACATTTACTATTTTAATAAATTTATATTTATTAAAATAGTAAATATCGATATATATAAATAA
This sequence comes from Euplagia quadripunctaria, assembly GCA_963859945.1. Lineage (NCBI taxonomy): Eukaryota > Metazoa > Arthropoda > Insecta > Lepidoptera > Erebidae > Euplagia > Euplagia quadripunctaria. The sequence goes on along the minus strand of CAWLEN010000125.1, from coordinate 20,511 downwards.
TAACTAAGCATTCTTTGATGCATTAGTGACTAAAGCAATAAAACTCCTTCATTCAATTGTTCATTTAATCACAGTATAAATAAAAATAGTAAATATAATATAATAGTATAAAATAAAGTTTAAACGAAATTAAACTTTTCGTGTTTTACAAAATTAGATAACGACATTTTTTTAAATTACATATTTGGTAATTCATTACAAAGTGTGACCACTTCTGTTGTTTAAAACTTGTCAGCAACGATTTTTCACTTAATTTATAAGATTGTTTATTTGATCCTGCGGCAATCGCTCCCAATAGAATTTAACAAGTCTTTTACTTGTTGGGTTGTCGACACTCACGGCACAGATAAGATAATAGTTACTTCGTAACAGATACATCACTCCCATACAAAAGTGAAAATACCTACGTTATAATAGCCTACAAAATATAATTAATAATACCTGGCGTTAGCTGCGACCAGAAATATATCTTATTTACGCTTTTCGAAAGTTGAGAATGCCTTGCCCACCGCGCGATTTTTGTCTGTGTGTAACTGCTTTACCAGACACTTTAGGGTTGTACAAAATACACAAATAATGAAGTAGATTATTTATTTGATAATTAAATTTATGAGTATTAAGTTTTATATAGGTAATGATAAATAAAATTATTTCCCCTAAGTTAAATTTTTATAAAAAAAATTTTAACAAAAAATTAAACCGACGAAAAGAATTTAAAAGGAAAAAATAAATAACCATAAAATTTTTATAATCTTATTTTGAGTCGGCGATATCAAATAAAAAAAGATTTTTATTTGATGATTTTTTTTCATCATCAGCTCAGCTACATGATGTGATGATTTCTGAACGCAAATACCTGATAAAGTAATGAAAAGTAAACAGAACCACTATTCGTTCCTACAATTTTCGAAGGTTTCTCTCAATTTTATCAGGATCCCATCATCAGATCCTGACTTCCTTGACATGGACCAACCCTTGAGGTATACCCTATCTAACAAAAAAAGAATAATCAAAATCGGTTCATAAATAACGGAGAGAGGGCTGAACAAACATAAAAAAATATGTATATATATATATCCGGTCGAATTGAGAACCTCCTTTTTTTTTCATCGGTTAAAAAGTAATTAAAATGTTCTTCACTTTTAATATTGGGTTCGATTCCCACCCAGGACAAATAATTATGTGATGAGCATGCTCATTTGTTGTGTCTGGGTTTAATTTATCTATAATATGTATGTATTTAGAAATAAATAAGTATGTTTATCAGCAATCTGGTTACCATAGTACAGGCTCTGCCTAGTTTGGGATCAGACGGCCGTGTGTGAAATGTGTCAAGTTATTATTATTATTCTTAAACCTTTCCATAGTACCATAAAATGTTGATGTTGTACACATGTACATATTTACTAATGGCCGCTAAGAAGACGGGAGAAAGATACTCTGCTTACGATTCAATGCTTGCTTTTCTGTTATGTATGCCAAGTGACAGTGACGGGATTATAGAAAAGGGCTTGTATCAATTTGATAAAAAAAATTGCTCCTCATTTATTTTAATTAAGATTTAATATACGTGAATTTTTCAAAAAATGAGAGTAAGATATTGATTTGTGCGAGAAGCTCCAAAAAGATGTTTCTCAATTTTAAAAAACAACACTGTTTATTTTTTTTAAATACTGTTTTTTTTACTCTCCGACTTTAGTATACTTTATTTCTCGTACAAAAAGTTGGCAACCCTTGTTGCAGTTCACATTTTTTCATCAGTTTATAATTAGTCTAGTCAACAAGTTCAAAAACGTGAAAAATAGAGATAAAGGTCCTAAAAATATGAGCGATAGCTCGTTCGATTCGGAATCACCTCTAGAAAAATGTTTTTGAAGGATTTTGGTGCAGGTAAAAAATGCAATTGTTATTAACAAAATAAGATAAAAAAAATGGAATTTAGTTTTTCATCAATAATTCAAAAAATATTTATATTTAAGCAATTTTGAAAAAAGGTTCTTAAAGAGGAGGAAATTTCCGATAAAAAAGTCCCGACTCCCGAAACTCTATCTCCATTATTTATAATTTTAATTTGACGTTGAAAATAGGGCTCCGCGCGGCAGTTACGGCATGCGCGCGCCGCCGCTAAAAAGAGTTCATCAACAAAAATAAAAAAAATATTTTTAGCTGTATTTATAATTTTTTTCTGCTTCAGAAAAATAGTTTAACGTTATATACAAAAAAGCCATATATAAAAAGGTGTGCTGTTTTTATATGTTTTTTCTGCTTCAGAAAAAAAAATATAACGTTGGTCAATATTTGTTTATAACAATTGTTAAACTAATAAACAATTAAATAATTAATAAAAAAAAAATCTTTTTGCCAAACTATTTAAAAGTGTAAATTATGATTTTTAAAAGCAAAATTATTTCTTAACTAATTATTTAAACAATCGAAATATAAAAAAATAAAATTTATTATTTTTAAAGACCTACTACATCACCGTGGCCTTGAGCGGACGTACGTCGGCGCACGATGCGTGCGTATGCTACCGTCGGGCACGGCGTCCTTGGCGGGACGTACGTCAGGCACGATGGTGCGTAGGGCCTTTAAGTCCAGCAAGCAGTATATAATGTATATATAATAATAATAATAACACTAGTTTACACGGTTTTCATACCCCAGCTGAAAGTTGTTATTTTGTTATTTATTTAGGTAGAATTATCCAGAAAAAATAATAAAAAAATTCGGTCACGTCTGGTTTAAGAAATATTTATTAACTTAACTGAAATACATAATTTTGGTATTAATACTAAAAAAAAATTAAAAATGACTAATTTTTGCCTTCTTTTTATAGCTATTTGAATCAGTTTCTCTTATAATGGACCAACAGTAATCTCCTAACATGTTTTCATCCCAAAATCCTTGATGTGGTTCTTCAAAAACCTTTAAATCTTGGTGAAAACGTTCCCCTTGTTCGTCACTCATACTTCCTAAGTTTTCAGGGAAAAAACTTAGATGCGAGTGCATTTGATTGTGATTCTACAGCTTTCGCAAAACACATGAGGAACCCACTTTTTATCTTGATTTGCAACGGGAAATCCAAAATAATGAAGATATGCACTTTTTAACGAATCTACAATGGGTCTTCTCTTTTTTGAAAATATAAACTGTCCACAAACATAACAAAAACGATCAGAACTTTGTTTACACTTTCTACTCGACATTTTAAATCAATCCGAAACAAGATAATTGTCGTTTGAAGCGAACGAATAAACAATAAACTGTCGTCACCACGTTAGGTAGTTAAAAAATAAACATTTGACTGCAGGAAGAAATTGTGACGTGATAAAATATTTTTGCTAACACTTTTAGATTTAAGGAAGGTAGATTAACATATTTATATACATTTATTTTGGGGTATACAAAAAAAGTTCAATTTTGTAAACTAGTGTAATCTTCATTGACATATTGTGGTACAACTTTATAGTAGGATTCTCTGACACCTGCGCTAGTAAAGACTGTGTTGCAGATGTCAGTGTCTTCCCCCCAATGTATTGACAAATAAATTTTATATCAAAGAAGACAAATGAAAGAATATAAAATTAAAATTTTTAGGTGAAAAGTTAGTTAAAAAAAAAATTTAAATAACATATTTTGCTTGATGTTTATATGTGTGTTTGAGTTTGTGTGGGTGTGTGTGTGTGGTGTTTATGTATGTGTGTGTCTGTGTTTGTGATCTGCAGGATATATTACACTTTTAAAAGGCCTTCGACAGTCTCATATTCTACGGATTTTAGCCAGGCAGATAAAACTATTTTAAATTTATTATTATTAAACCTACGTACTTTATAAATTTTGTCATATTTGTTATACACATGCGGAGCTAAGAACTTATAGTGTCTTTTAGCAAATGTTGATTTAGTACGAGGCACAGGGCAGCGTTCTACACGCTTATGCAATGTAGGTAAATGAGGAACAACTCTTTTGTGGTATCTTCGTAGTATTTTATACACAAATATCTTTCTCACAGAAAGCACTTCTGCTAGTTCATACACAGAAGACGTGGGATGCCGATAAGGTAAATATAAAAGTACTTTAAGCACCATACGCTGGGCTCTCTCGACTCCAATCATATGTGACTTTGCCGCGCCTCCCCAAGCGCAAATACAGTATCTAATTATGCATTCACATAATGCTCGGTATGTTTGTATAAGTAGTGTACCAGTAGCTACTGTGTGCAAGTTCTTAAAAATGTAAATCAGTTTCCTGACTCTAGCTATTGTTGTAGTGAGGTGCATAGTCCAGGTAAGTTGATCATCCAGCATTACACACAAATACTTAACACAAGCTACTCGGGAGAGATCTGCACAGTCACAATTTTGATGGATCTCTCTTCTATTGCACGGAAAGGTATGTATTTTGAGGGAGTGCGATGCAGGAGGTTTCCCCACAGATATTTTACTGAAGCAAACATATTTCGTCTTGCTGGTGTTTAGCGATAGAAGGCTGTCTTCCAGCCAGGAGGTCACTTTTGCCAAACCGGTCTCAGCTAACTGAAATACGATGTTCCAGCTTTGTCCATGAAAGATCAGCACTGTGTCGTCAGCGAACATGAGTAGATCTAGGTATGGTAGGGTAGCCAGATTGCATAAACCATTAATATAGATAAGGAATAACGTCGGGCCCAGCGTGCTACCCTGAGGAACGCCATATTTGCAGGCTGAGTCTGAACTTTCATAGCCAGCCACTTTAACTCGCTGGTACCTATCAGTCAAATAATCTATGAACCATTCCAATGCCATCCCCCTTATACCAACGTTCTCCAAGCGTGTTATTAGAATCGGTACGGACACCGTGTCAAATGCTTTTTGGAGGTCTAAAAAGACCCCCCAAGCATTTGTCTCCTCTATCTAGGTAAGTTACTATAGTCGATGTTAGTGTCAGAACTGCGTCCTCAGTTGATTTTTTTTCTCTAAGGCGAATTGAAAATCACTAATGAATTTGTTAGTTTCCAGATGCTTCACAACTCTCTTATTGACAATTTTCTCTAGTATCTTGGATAAGGTTGATAGAAGGGAGATAGGGCGGTAGTTATTCGGCTCATTTTTGTTGCCTGATTCTAAGATAGGGCAGACAACGGCTTTTTTAAATATAGTCGGGAAAGAGCCCGTTAGCAGACTAAGGTTGCACATGAAGGTAATGGGAGGGACAAGTGAAGTAATATTTTGTTTTAATATTTCGGCAGTAATTTTATCCCATCTAGGAGCACTTTGTGATCTTAGTTCCAGTATAACGCCTCTTACTTCGTGGAGATCCGTAGGCACAAACGACATGGAATTTAGAGGTGAGGTATTCATAGCAGTATTGCGTGATAATTCCTGTCCAGATTTGTTCATTTTATTAAGCAATTCACTTGCTAATGTACATCCAACTCCAGTAAAATAATTATTCACTCTATTCAGTGACTCCGCAGGCGAAGCTTCTATATTCAGTAACTCTGTACTTAGCTCATTGCTTTTTTTTCATCTCACAAACTTCCTTTATAACTTTCCATGTTTCCTTAATGTTACCCTAACTTGTGTTTAGTCTACTCTGATAATACTGTCTTTTTAACCCTTTTATAATAAAATTACATGTATTTCTATATCTCTGATACTTATTTTGCAGATTTAAGTCATTTGGTGTCATTACTGTGTCTTTGTGTAGCTTGTCTCTTCTTCTTATGCATTTGACGATTCCTTTCGTAATCTATGGTTTTAGAGGCCTATAACGATTAGAAACTTTTAATATTTTGGTGTTATCTGTAATAGTGTTTAATAATTTTGTTGTAATAATTTCTGATGCAATGTTAGCATCGGTAGTTTTATAGAGATTATCCCAGGATACTTTGCTGAGAGAATCTTTAATTATTTTATAATCTACTATTATTTTATTTTCTACATCATAATTTTTTACTATTTTAGAACTATTAATGTAAAGCAGTATTGGAGAGTGATCTGTAATCGGCTGTTCAAATACAACAGTTTTCCAACGATATGAGCATTTAATCATGAAGTGATCAATACACGTCTTGATACGTGTAGGTTTGTATATACCTTGTCTTAGTCCGTGTATGGCCATCAAGTTAAGGTAATCTTGGGCTGCAGCAGATAAGTTTTCAGGTAACGTATCTATATTTCTATCTCCGGTGAAAATTACGTTTTTTGTTTGGGCTACACATAGAACTTTATCGAGTGATTCCAGGCAGGGAGTGGGGTTTTTGTAGCATGGTGGGCGATAGAAGCCAATAATCGTATAGTCAGGTTGGACAGTGACAATAAGACAATTCCCTTCAATAATGTTAGGCTCATAGGAACATGACACGATTTCCTTATGCACATATATTACAACCCCGTCATTTTGGTTTAGGGTATTTTTAGTCTAGTACTTGTTATAATCACTCATATCGGGAGGTGGATTATTTAAATTTGTCCAGCACTCAGACAATACTATTACATCTATATGCATATTTAGGGCGGAAATAAAGGCGATTATTAGGTCGAAATTACAATTAATAATTCTAATGTTGAGACTAATTATTGTTATTGACTGAGATTTTGGATTATACTCAATTACTTCAGAACAAAGACTATTATCACTGAGGGATATACATTTAATCTGGTCAGATGTATCTACTTCTTCTGTTATAGTTAAATTAATGTTGTGATCGAATTTTAATTAGAAATTTTAGTGACGTCAAAACAGCGTCAGACTCCCGCAAGGTAAGTGGATATTCATTTATATCTTTGTTTTTAGTTGTAATAGGAGCAGTAAATGAATTAACTTTGTTTGCTTTGTACAAAAATAATAGTAATTTATTGAACAGTAGTTTGTTGTAGCCTCGACAGTATTTAATAAGTAATTGTAAAAGATGCATAGGATACTCGTACTTGAAATGTTGTTGCAGTAATATACTACTATGATTGTTGTAATTGTCCATTTTATTATTACAACAGTTTTTGTAGACGAGTCTAAAATTAATCAGAACTTGTAAGTAGCACACAATCTCATGAAAAGTGGCGTAGTCTAAGTACTGAAGAAGGTGTGATTTAAATAGTGTAATAATGTATGTTAACATATGTTTATTATGATGAGTGTGGTTTAAAAAAACTATTGTTTGTTGATCGTATATAATGTGTGGTGGATTTATACTTGTGTGTATTAACATGCACAGCAAATAGTTAAAGAAAAAATATAATCGATTACAATATTTTAACACTAGAAAAAAAACAGAAAAGTCTATTAAGCATGCAATTAATAAGTTAAATACCCAGTTATCAGCTGAGATATCATGTTGTTTAGTAACCAGCGAAGCTAGTCATTTTACTTGCTGTTCCAGGCCTTCAAAGTCGGACTCCTGATCTATTCTCCTTGTAGCCGCACCTTCTTTCTTTTTAATGTACACTTTACCATACGAGGTCCAGTAGTAGGCATAGTCATTTAGTCTAGTAAACTCTCTTGCTTTATAGTATAGTTGGTTAGCTTTAGTGGTAAGACTTTCCGATATAAATATGGGGACATTACCCGGCATTTTATTATGCGAGCTGTTGAGACGGTTGGTCCTATTTTCCCGATTGTACTTTTTAATATTTGTAAGGAGTCTATCTTCCGTTATAATGGAAGTAAATTCAGCTGTTATAGGTCCACTAATTTGAGGCTTTTTGTTATTGCCAAGACGGTACACATCTCTTATCTCATAAGCTTATATATAATTCTGACGTACGTCAAGACTACGCACGATCGTTTTGCATCGTGCATCGTGCGTGTCCTTGGCGGGACGTACGTCAGACACGATGGTGCGTAGGGCCTTTTACACCGGCCACGGGATGCTAAATTGGTAGGTATATAAAACGCGACCTCGAGCAAGTGATGTAGCACTGCTCACGCTCACACGCTCCTATTGATACCAAAATGCCGAGATATACCTGGGACTGATTTGTTCTCGTTTGTAGCATTCCTACAGCTCTCTGCATTTCATCAGCAGTCATATGGCGTCACTCCATGACATAAAAAATTACTCACCACTCAATTTTTACAAAAACTGTATATCTCAAAATGATAAAAGATAAATACCTTTATTAAGCAACGAAAACATTGAAATCGGGAAAAAAGAATGTAGCTTTTATTTTAATGAAAACAAAACACAATCGAAAAGTTTCTATTTTTAAAATCAGCCGGTATATTATTATGTTTCCGAGAACAAAAAAGATTGTATACCAAAATACTTTGCTAAGAAAAAAAAAATATATCAAAGAAAAAAATAAAATAACATGCAGTTTCTGTATATGATGATCTTGCTTGGATTTTTTTGATGTGTGTACATAATTTTAACATTAATTTGTTCATTTAATATTGGTAACTGTTTTGTTCATTATACAAGTAACATATTGTACAAGTAAGATACTGTAACGAGCTGAGATTTGGGATTAGAAAGTTACACCAATTTATTACCAAAATAGACACAATTTGTGTGAATACATAATTATGTATGTTTTACTGAAACCTGAACTTGTAAAGTAGATGGAGTGGTGCTTTAGTAGTAGTAAGTCGGATTACGGCACTTTTACATCGGATTTTGAAAGTTATTCTAAAAAACACACGATTTACTGTTTGAAATACAACAGCTTTAACTATTATTACATCATAATTAGTAATCAACTTGTTACTTAGGAAGTATGTCAAACATCTATTTAAGAAGCTATCTACATAATATATAATATAACAACTAATAAGCATTACTTCTGACCTACAACCTAATAAATGATACTCAAAATGTGTGGCCACATACACAGCTATTTGGTGCAATAGCTGAAATATGGTGTGGAGCAGGGATTCATGGTAGCTGAAAAATCATTTGAAGCAATAAAGTCCTATACAACCTGTACTATATTATAAATACAAAAAAAATTACTAAACTGTTTCTTTGCAATCACTATTCATTTAGTCCAATATCAAATATCAACCTAACTAGTTTTTTAGCAGTAGTGAATTAATTACATAACTACTTTAAAATTTCAGAGATGCTCAACTGGTGTTAAGTCCAACATGGCACCCTTTATCAAGAGGCCACCTATTGCTGCGTGGTGTCTTACATTGGTGCTAAGTGCTCCATTGATTACTTTTTACTGAATACCTTAAATATGAAAACCATCTCATGAAAGTTATTATGTACACTAATTTATTTTATTTAACATATTACTATGGATAAGATGGAAGGCTTAATTAGCTTAAGTTCTTCATAACTGCTGACCTGCATCACCTAATTACCTGAGGTGGCCTACTAAAGGATGTGATAGTTATATACAATTTGTTGGTAACTCAATAATCTTGGGTTTACAAAACGACAGTATATGTGATCAAGTTAGACTAGACATTTATAATATTATTACAAGTCAACAAGTCACTCAAGAAAAAAGATCAGCATCTATGTGATGGTACTGTTTACCTGCCTTTCTATTCCATCTATAAATAGCTCATATAAACTTAGCACATAAAATTACTAAAAAATACTTTTATTTCATTGGCTTAGTTGTTCAACATCAACTTCAACAATCACTATTGTTCAACGGGCCAAAAAGTAATAGCTAACAGTAACCAATATTTTATAATAATTTTTAAACAGGATCAGACAGTAGATCTACTTTGTTTTATCCTCCAACTGCATATTAGAGGAATACAATGTCTAGGTGAAAGGTCTGTTTATAAATAGCCATTATTTTGAATGACACAATGAAGATTACACAATTCAGACAAGGTTAATTAACACTACACACAGGCATTTGCTTCGAATATTATTCCAACATGCGATTGATTGGTAATTTTGGCTTTTATACAAGACAGAAATAAAACCAAAACTGTTCATTATTGAGGTTGCGGTACAAAGTCCACGGTAATATTATATATATGTGGACTATGTAACAGCAAGGCTACTTTCGAGATAGTGTAAAATGATTTATTAATATTATGTACGTAGTTACCTGTGTAGTGAAGATGACTTTCCCTTTAAGCAACGATTTGCACACGACAACAACTTAGCAGCCTTCATTTTGAACTTGTAAATACTTATTTATATTTAAAGCTGTTTGTTTTTGATTTTAAAATATCATTCTAGGCTTATGTAATTAGTAAAATTCTATAAAAAATAAACTTTAATTTTTAAAATATTTGAACAGCTGTGATACACTGTTGTGCCTTTATTAAAATAAACTAATATAAAAATTGTACTTATGTATGGTCTATGTACATATAATACAGACTAAACTGAAACTTCACTGACACTGACAAGTGACAATGACAACTTGAGACAAGTAGTGATAGTTACCAAAGATTTTACAAACACTAACAGTAATCTTTTAGTGCGCAACCCAAAGAGCATTAATTGACGTAATAAATACATGGAAATCCCCTATTCAACTCATAAACTTACGTTAGTATATAAAGTTTATGATTCTACTACACAGTCACACATCCAAAGTGTCTAGGGATCAAGAACGTTTTAGAGGTCGCGGTAATTAAGGAGTATTATTTTAAATTTTTTAGATCTTTATTGACTCTTTCTAGGGAATTTCACTAGATAAGAATTTTCTTCAAATTTTGACTAAAAATGGATACTCAACTGTCAATTAGGATTCCTATAAAAGTGTTTTAAGAAAACCAGTACAATTTCTGCATTGGAACAGGAAAAAATTGCATCGATATGGAGCAGCGACATCATTTGACACATGAGAAGAGATGATGAGAGCCGACGGAATGTTGCAAGCTGGTTCCAGGCAACGTACTGTGGCTGTCGCACTTGGCACTACACAGAGCGTCATAAGCCACCTCTGAAAATGCTATCGTATCACGGGCAGTGTGGCCGAGCGACATGGAGGACGATCTCGCATCACGACTCGCAGACAGGACCGGTACATCCAAAATACTGCTCGACGGAATTGTACCATGATCACCATGACGTTGGCTACGAGGCTCCACAGCTCTTCAGGCCTGTTGACAAACGACCAAACCATCTGAAATCGTTTAAACAATATGTTCCATTTATAGCACCCCACAGTCGTAGGGCCCGTTTACAATGGGCTCGCCAACACAAAAATTGGGATTAAGAAGACTAGAGTTGTGTTTGCTTTTCCGATGAATCTCGTTTCGGTATGAGGCTGGATACAAGACGTACTCGAGTTCGGAGGACCTCTGGACGTCAAGAACGTTTGAAATTTTGTCAGGAAGCTCATTCATATGGAGGGGGAACAATAAGGGTTTGTGCCAGTTTTTGGATCGGTGGAAGAACCGATATCATTTGGATCAGGGGCAATCTCAATGCTCAGATTTATGCCGAGAGGATTGTTTCAGACGTGATCATCCCTTTGCGAAGTCAATAGGGTGATTCGTTTCGACTAATGCACAACAATGCATGTCCACACACGGCTAGAGTCGTAACACGCACTCTTGCCAGTGGTCGCATCAACGTTCTGCCGTGGCCTGCTCAATCGCCAAACGTCAACCTAATTGAGCACGCATGGTATATGGTCCAAAGAAGAGCACTGCCGAGTATGGATGCCGTGCATACTGTTAATATGGTAACATAATTTCGATGTCACCTGTTAGGGGTAGCTGACCCGATGAGTTGCTGGTATGTACTTGCCCTATGTCTGTGCCAGCTGGCTGATTACGGGTCAGGGTACCTGCTTAACCGGGCCCAGCTGATGTGATCAGCCTTCGCACCGTAGTTAAGTGGGTAACTGGGGAGGCAGGAGAGGTAGCTTTGACTAGACCGGCTGAGCTGAGCTCTTGATCTGTAGCTAGTATGAAGTAAAACTCTAAGGAAGGTTGGAATCGAACTTATATTTGATGAAATCTATGCTAGTTATATTACACTTTTAGTCACACAAGTTTTATGCATGATATGCCGTAAACTACATGGATTGACCAATCAGACAACTTACACTATATTTACAATTTCTTTCCGTGAGCGACCAATCACATTTCGTTGTTGCTTACGCGAGTTATCGCTGGCTGTGTGCGTGCCTATATAATAAAATGATGCGGAGTAGTGAGGCCATTCCGCTGTTGCTTTCGTTGAGAGCGTACGTATGATGCTTTGTTAGAAGTACGCGGTATGCGTACGCCACAATAATAAACTCTCAGTGACAAACTATTGTGTGTTTCCGTTTATCACCGCTAAGCCGCCATTGCTCTAATACATACCGCACAATAACTTTTGACTTGTTTTAAAGAATGTGGGTGGCCAAGGTAATTTTGATGAACTGATTTTAAGCATGCCAAATCGCTGTGATTGTGTGATACGTGTCAATGGTGGAAACATAGATTATAACTTTTTTATCTTAAAAGTTTTAAAAATTCCTCATTTTTGCCTTTTCTGCCATTTAATTTACGACATTAACTTTGGTTAATTTTCCACAATTTGCAAAAATAGCAAGTTTTAATCATTTTAACAAAATATAGGGATAAGTTGTTAACTTAAACATTAGGAATTAAAGTAAGAAGCCAGTCTGGAAGACTAGATTTGGTAAATATTAATTGGATGATTTTTTATAGTTATAAATGTCAAGTACATCCCTAGACACTTTTCATGTGTGTGTATGAACTATACATTATGCTAATATAAATAAAATCGACACATATATATCAAAAAGCATTTTAATTGTTTTTTACTTATTTAGAGCTTAGTGAGAAAAGAGAGTTAAACATAGTTTAGTCAGTACCTACTAATGAACAGGCAACAAGCTTCATGACTGATTTAGTCTGACTGACTACTACTCCTGACAATTCAAAAATACCTATAATGGGCTTAATGGAGATAAATGATTTTGATTTGATTTGATAATATTCGCAGCACTTTTTGTGTGATGTTATGCGTTTCTCAATTCGTGACCGTGTGAGCTCTCTTAAGTAGGAGGGGAAGTAATTTTTTTAATGTTTTTTTGCAATATAATTGTTTGTTAACTGTTCTTCATTGTTTTATCAAAAATTTTAATGATGACAGTTAAGGGGCCGTTCATAAAATACGTCACACTAAAATCAGCTTTTTTTGACCCCCTCCCCCCCCATTGTCACGCTGTGTCACACTTTCTGTGACCCCCCTAGAAATATTTCGTCACAAAAACTAAGACCCCCCTCCCCCCTGCTGAGTATGATAAATTCTACATGATAGTACACAAATTCTGAAAATTAAAAATATTTATTTAGTTATTATAATAAAATTTAAATAAATTAATAAATATCTTTCATAACGAACATATAAATAATAAATAATATTTCTATTATTCAGAAGTCCAAGGATTTTCTAAATGGGCCAAAATATCTACAATCGGTATTGCACCATCTTCTTCTTCATCTTCAAAACTACCGTCCACTTCATCGTCATCTAACCATTCTGCATCTTCCGTACCATCGTTTTCATCTCCTATTATGCATAACTTCTTACTGTCTCAGTTCTACCTCGTTCATCAGCAGAACTACCAAAGATGGCAATTATCATGATAGTTTGCAATATGTCTGGCTGATCCTCTTCTAAGCTCGGCCGGCCGGGATTGCTTCTTATTTTTAATTTTTCTGCGACATCCGGATGCTCAAGACAAACATCTTCAAGCTTTCTTTTTTTTTATTGCACGGAATTTCATTAGCAGATTGCAGGGTACGTGGAAACGTTACTCTCTCAAGTATTGGAAAAACAAAGAAACCTGTTGTGATGGATCGCAACGCCGCTGGAATCGCGCCACAGAGCTAGCGCTCATGTCAAAAAATAATAAACGGTGAACGTCACGTTGCCGTATACCCCCCGTCCCCCTTGACACATCTTGTCACACTCAGGCAGACCCCCCCCCCCCTTGTATGCGAACGTATTTTATGAACGGCCCCTAACGAACAATTAAAATAGCAAAAAAATTACTTCACCCTGCCAACTTGAGGATATTTTTTTATACTTAAAGAAAAAACTAAGAAGGAAAAAATATTTAATAGAACAATGAAGAACAGTTAACAAACAATAAATAGAAATAGCAAAAAAAATATAAAAAAATGACTTCCCCCCGAGAACTTAGGAGAGCTTATATCAACTTCATCTGTTGCATAGATAAAACCTTCAGTTTCTCGAAAGAAGTCACTAAACCGTAGCCAAGACACAGATGATAATAAACCTAGTTTGAGCCCATTTAAAACCCGATTAAAACGACCATGCAGCTCTGTGTCCTTCCATATATGACATATATCCCTGCGATCAGTATTATTAAGTAGTTTTCTCTACCTAGAGCAAGCTGAGTAAGTCCATTGTCAACTACCACAACATCCCGATGCACCTCCACGTTAACAGAGAGGAAGTAATCTCTAAGATTGCATACCTCGCGTTTATGGAGTGTCCTGGCATTTAAAAACCACGACTTCCACATTTCAGTGGGATATACAATCTCATTACCGATGAACGTAGATGGTGCAACTCTTCTATCCTGAGCATCAAGGATTATCTGAGTATATCCAAGTATGCCAAAGGAGTAGCTTGGTATGACCCAATCATTATAGGAAAGCACCTTATTACCACTTGACAAAAGATTTTTTTCAGACGGCCAATGAAGCGTTCCGGTAACGATTGCTTCAAAGTCAATTCATTTAAACCTAACGCCTGTGACATTCCTAGATACTTGTAAGTTTCGTTCGCGGAAAGACATCTTAGATGTGTAGAATCTGAGAGTTGTATCCCTTCAGATTCTACACATTTATCGACACTAAATTCCATCCTGATACATTTAGTAAGGTTTTCAGTCACCTCTAGTAATTTTATAAATTGGAAATCGCTGCAGGCAAAGTTTCAAATCATCCTTAAAAAGGAGGTGGGATATAACCTGACCTCCTCTCCGCAAACGATAGCTTAGTCCTGAACCCTTTAATATAGTGCTGAGAGGATTCAAAGCTAGGCAAAACCACAAGGGACTCAAACTGTCGTCCTGAAATATACCCCGCCTAATCTTTGTATACTCACCGTCACCCTGAGATTTTCGACATCCTGGATAGCAAAGAACCGTTCTCCATTGCTGCATACATTCCTCCACGACCATCACCCTAAGCAGCCACGTATGCGGCACAGAGTTATGGGCTTTTTTATTCATATTATTATTTAATTGATATTACTATTAGAATAGAATAGAATATTCTTTATTGTACACCATAATACATTAAACTACAATAATTGATCTTAATATTAATATTATTGTTATGTACAATGGGCGGTCTTATCGCTAAGAGCGATCTTAGTGTTTTTTTTTTAAATAAATGAAAAAAATTGCTTTCTTAACTTGGCGGGGAGAAGTCGTTTTTTAACCTTTTTTTTTGCTATTTCAACTGTTCCTTAACTGTTTTTCGTCGTTCGTTTGTCATAAAATTCGGTTCTAACCTAACCTAAACCTAGCCACTTGAGGGTAAATTTTTATTTCATTTATAAAAAAAACTAAGATCGAGATATGAATGTGTCATACCAATGTACAATGTACTCTGTGGGTCTAAGAGCAATAGCTGTGGATTTTTACAATTGTCAATAATGTCAATTATTTCAATGACAGTGTCAAGAAAGCGCTGACAACGACAACATTTACACACCGTTGTCTGACGCTCTTTTTATTTTATTTTACATTTATTTTCCATTTGTATCGCAACAATCATGTTAGGTATTTTTATGTACCTATTTGAAATAAAGAAGGAGCTACTTGTCGTATTTTCCCTATCAGTATTGTATATAACCTATTATCTAGTGGAAGTGGTCAAGGTAAAGATCATTAAGTTATTATTGCGGATAGTTCTACGCACTTGTAAGTGTCAGCATTGCTGAAGCTAGTCTGATAATTTTGTGTTGCTTTTGTTTTAGAAGCCAATATTAGTTTGCCGTGAGGGTGAATTTCGGCAATTCCTGGAGCAGAAGGTGCCGCTGTTGAGTGAGCACTACTGGCCAACGCCGTGGTGCGTGGAGTCGCGCCTTCAGACAGTTCTCGGCTCGGTATTACGTTCGCGGCTACTACCTCCTGTCAAGTATCGGCGGTACAAAATTTACACTCTACATAATACACTTATGTATCAAAAACTTGTAGGTCGTATCGACTTATGACATCATCCACAGCCCGCTCACTAACCACACCGTTTTGGTATAATTTTAAAATAGTCTCAGCAAGTAAAATAAATAGTGTGACTATATTGTCAAGATATCGAATTGTTCAAGAAACCATTTTTGTAATGATTACATAGGTGCTCATATTCGTCAGTGTTTGCTTATATTCTAGAGTTGTGTCGGGCATGGGTTCTATTCGAAACCTTTCTGAAGTAAAGGATGTGCCGCCCAAGTTTGCATCTGTGATATTAGTTACAAACTGTGAAGGGAAGATATACTTGCATACCAAAACATACATATATTTTGTAAGAGGGAATCAAAAGATGTGTTGTACAGCTGTACACAGTGTGAGCTACACTACAGTTTTATACCAATGTTTTTTATGTTGTGATAAGTGCTCCATGGGTTGTAATCACAAAATAAGGTAAATATGATTCAAAGTGGTATTCTAACTTTTAAACTTTCGCGTTCCATGATATAATTATGTACTTATACGGGAATTAACGCGATCACGAAAAGGTATTACATACCTCTGAATTGCCTGACGTTTCGACCAGGTTGCACTGGCCGTGGTCACAGGCTGACTGGCTCAGCGGTGCACGCCCTCCGTGGTCGAGATCGTGAGGTAGAAGGTTCTTCATCCACCCGCACATTTTTGATATTTTTAATATTTTGATTTTGCCATGTACCGTCACATACTATACTAACAGTGTCCCCATTCTCTAAGCAAACCGATGTGCCCCTATTCTGGTGTTCACCCGACTGCGCATAAAAGCGAGGTGGCATGTTTTTTATCACTGGATTCCACGCTGTTGATAATTTGAAACCATCTTCCCGATTGAAAGTTTTGTGTTTTTTTATTTCAATCGCTTCACGTACAACTCTTGAGTAAAAGTGACGTTCCGTGGAGAGAAACTCAATCCAGTGATTGGTACCCGCTTCGAGTGCATGTTCTGCAATCGCTGATTTGCTAATCTGTCGGTTCTTCACAGCAGCGATGTGTTCTTTGACCCTTTCAGCAATAGTCCGCTTTGTTTGGCCTATGTAGGAGCTACCGCAGCTGCAGTTTATTTTGTAGACACCTGGAGTTTGTAAAGGCAAGACATTCTTTGGTGTGCCCATGATGTTTTGAACTTTTATGCCTGGTGTGTACACTTTCGGAATGGAGTATTTCTTTAACACGGAGCCGATTTTATCCGTTACTCCTTTGACATATGGCATGTAGGCTGGTTGTCTGTTCACCTACGGATGCTTGCGTCTCATTGTCGGTCGCTTCCGTGTTCATTCACCAGATATCCGTTACTTTTGAGTACCTCCTGAACATGATCGAGCTCTCGCTCCAAATGTTCAGGGTCACAAAGATTGTATGCTCTGTTCTTGAGTGAAGTCATAACAGATTGCAGGTGTCGGGGATGATGATGAGACGTGGCGTGTAGGTATCTATCGGTATGAGTAGGCTTGCGGTACACACAGTGCGACAAGGACCCATTTGATCTCGCGGTTACTTTGACATCTAAAAATGACAACGACCTATCCACCTCCACTTCATATGTGAACCTTATCTTGGGATGAATAGAGTTGAGATGTTCTAAATATTGATCTACTTCCTGTTTATTTCCTTTGACGATACTAAAGATGTCATCTACGAATCGCTTCCAAAGCCTAACAGAGACTCAGCGCCTTCTCTTCAAAATGTTCCATCCAGATGTTGGCAAGTACAGGGGCTACAGGATTACCCATTGCGACACCATCAATCTGAAGGTAATGTTGACCTTGGCAAAAGGAAATAGTTGCCCTCTAGACAGTGTTCAAGTAGATCAATATAATTGAACGACAACTCGTTGTCTCTCAGCGTGGCGTGGTCAAAGTGGTATTGTAATTGCTGGAGTAGTGATTGTTGGCCTTTTGATAAAATATTTACAAATTTTATTTCAGCCAAAATAAGAGCCCAAAGACACCTCTTGTGCTTTTAAAGCAGGAAACAATAATGAAAATTACTATAATAGCCTTATGAATCTTAAAGAATTGGCAAGCAAAGAGTTATGATTCAAGCCCTAGCAGCAGAAATACATCTATATGTATATGCATGTTCTTCAACCCACAAAGTGTGTCCTAAATCAGAAGCTAGTGCATTATACTTACTATAAAGACAAATTGTGTATATACAATTTTACAATGCTTAATCCGACAAGAAAAGTTGTACATTGGTACTGGATTAATGAATACAATGCAAGTCTGGTTTCTTCTGTTTTGTTTCTTATATTTATATATACTTGTCTGAAAAAAGAAAGAAGAACTTATTCCAATTATTGTATTTTCTAATGTGGGTAGAGTACAAAACAATAATGCTATTGGCCCTTTTGAATTAGCCATGAAATGTGAGGCCATGACTATAGAAACTATTTACCCTCATAGTAAGTGGTGATTTGTAAACTGGTTGTGAACCTTTAAATATATCAAAGTAAGTACTTACTAAAGTCACTACTATAACTGGCATAATGGCATTGGAGTCTAAGGTACTTCTGAATGTTTCTTTTAATAGAAATTAAACTTTAGAGAGTGTATGAGCATTTAATAAAAATATTTAATTAAGGGATGTTATGGATATGACATTTTTGATCTGGATATGGATATATGCATTCTGGCTTTGAATATGGCTACCAACATGTGAAGCAGTTGTTATTCTTCTATACAACACTGATAATAAAAGAAGAATACGAATAGAATACATCACTTTCATCAGGTGACTTCTTTTAAGGGGACCCTACAATCTTTTGTTGCTTATTCAGCCAGCGATTTCTATTGGTTTTCACAGTTTATTTACGTAATCAAAATAACCTGAAACAATAAACTGTTTAATTTAATTAGCCTTTTTATTTTTGCAATTGAACTGGTACCTATTTATTTTGCGTTGACAGAAATGCAAAGGCAATATTGTTACGGCAATATAGGGCCAATAGGTCATATGCCGAGCCTCTTCTTGCCAATTCCCTGTTTGTCATTACCTAAAGAGGTGCTGTCTTCCTTAATCTGTGGATGTGTATTCATAATATGTATAGTGAATTGATCATATTGCTGTTCAACTTTTCCATATTTTCATGTCTCTTTAGAAAGTGTGTGTGAGTGGTTTTAGAAGCTTCCTAAGTAATATTTAATTTGCTACCTACATTTTACTTGAAAATAAATTCATTCAAGTTGGTGCATATGCATTGAAATATTTCTATATAAGCTGAGTTTGATTAAAGAGCTGTTTAGCCAAAAGGAGATGCACCAGTTGTCAGTAATTATTCGTATGCACTGTAAGATGAAAATACCGGTGATTATTAGATGTTTATTTTTTTTTTAATTCTACTTAAATGACTAAGATAGAGGCAATTCAACAGCCATATATACCAAAGTATACAGTCGCATCCATTCGGAAAGCGTTTGGACGACACTGTCGGCTCGAAGAATGCTGGTACTGGCTGTTTTAAACCCCCTACGGCAAAAGAGGGGTGTTATAAGTTTGACCTGTGTGTGTATTTGTGTATGTCTGTGGCATCGTAGCTCCCAAACGAATGGACCGATTTAAGTGCGTTTTTTTGTTTGAGAGATGTCTTGATCAAGACTGTTCTTATATATAATGCAAGAAAATCAGATCTTTTCTAATTGTTGAAGGGATTTTCGAGTCGGGATATTTTTAACCGACGAAAAAAAGGAGGTTCTCAATTCGCAATTCGACCGTATATATATATATATTTTTTTTTTTAGGTTTGTTCAGCCCTCTCCGTTATTTATGAACGGATTTTGATTATTCTTTTTTTGTTAGATAGGGTATACCTCAAGGGTGGTCCCATTTCAAGGAAGTCAGGATCTGATGATGGGATCCTGATAAAATTGAGAGAAACCTTCGAAAATTGTAGGAACGAATAGTGTTTCTGTTTACTTTTCATTACTTTATCAGGTATTTGCGTTCAGAAATCATCACCTCATGTAGCTGAGCTGATGATGACAAAAAATCATCAAATAAAAATCTTTTTAACCAAAAATTAAACCGACGAAAAGAACTAAAAAGCAAAAAATAAATAACTATAAAATTTTTGTAATCTAATTTTACCTACCTACCTATACTATCATTATTCTAGTAGATTTTAGTCGTAGTAATCTAAAATCCTGGGTTTATTAGGCTCGAACTCGAGATTATCTCGGTATCTTCTTCGACCTTCTGTAGGGATTCTAATATTTGATGTAATGTAAAATTTATTTCTCTCGCTGAGTTTCTAATAATAATGGTTTGAAGAAACTCGTAACTGTCATAGTCGTCGAGTCTTAAGTCTTATCTGTTCTCTGCAGTGAGGTGCTTCGGCTGTCGGACGGCGGACAGGTGGCGCTAGACTGGGTGGAGAGCG
>CAWLEN010000124.1:0-30393 GCA_963859945.1 Euplagia quadripunctaria | reverse complement strand
CCTTCCTTGGAGGCTGACGACCTCGGACGCGGGGCATGGCCGCATCGCAAATCTGCGTAATCGCATCGCGAAAGCGGCCTGCCCCCGTCATGTCTACCTCCTCAGTCAGAGGCTGCGGAGACAGCCAAGAGTAAATGATGGCTGCCTCCTCTAGTAGGTCCCTGTCCAACTTCGAGACAGCCCACCGCGGGAAGCGGGAAGAACGCCGCGCCGTGTGACCCCTTCTGGGGTCCTGGGTCCGGGAGAGCTCAAATCGGATATACAGGTGATCCGAGAGCGTCTCAACCTCTTCCAGGACACGCCAGTTCCTTACTCGTGCGGCGAGAGCAGGGGTAGCGAACGAAAGGTCCACTATCGACCCCCCCTGCTGTCGCACGCACGTGTTGGTGGAGCCTCTGTTTAGGAGACAGAGGCCCACCGATGCCGCCCATTCCTCCACGGCATCGCCCCGTGCGTCCGTCCTGGGGGAACCCCACGCAATAGACTTTGCGTTGAAGTCCCCCAACACTAAGACGTGCCCAGACGCTAGTCGCCGCATCGAGGTCTCCAAGTTGTTAAGGAAAACCTCGAAGTCATTCAGACTCCGGTTGGGGGAGAAGTAGACACCATATATGGTGATCCCCCCCCACTCGGCAGCAACATATCCAGTACCCTTGTCTCTTAGCGACAAGGGCGGGGAATAAGCCGCCGTGGAGCTGACGACTGCCACGGAGCCGTCCCGGTCACCCAGCCAATTTGGGCGGGGAGGAACGTAATAGGGCTCCGCGGCTACGGCCACACCTATCGACCACTCCGCCATGGTTTGCAGGAAAAGATCCTGCGCACCGGCGGAGTGGTTCAGGTTCGTCTGGACAAGGAGGTTGGAGACTTGGTCCATTACTGGACTGTCTCTACAACCTCCTCCATGGGCGACGACGACGACGCAGGATTGACATCCGAGGCAGCCTGGGTCGATTGGCTAGCCCCTGAAGTTTGTCGAGAAGTGCGGGGTGGCTTGCAGCCACCCTGCCCCATCTGGTGATTGGCGGGAAGATTTCCCGCCGCACACGCTGGGCAGTGAGGGGCAGCGGAACATTCCGCTGCCTTGTGCCCCGGTCGACCGCAACGGAAACAGAGTCCGCTGCAGTCAAAACAGCTCGCGCACTTGACGCGGGTGTGTCCCGACGATAGGCATTTAAAACACCTCATCGGTCTCGCCACCAGGACTGTTACCCTGGCGTTCACGAAACCGATGAGAACCTTACCGGCGTCGCCCAAAATTTTGGCCGACGCTACGGGACAGCTGACCCACACCGCGCCAAGGCCTCCTGGACCGGGGCGGATGGTGCCGACTCTGATTTTGTCCGCGTTGCATCCCGTCCTCTCCTGCACGGCAACGCGGACGTCCTCCACCGTCACAGAGTCATCCAGGCCCGAAATGCGCAGCTCCGCGCACTTAGTGGGCCTGGCGACCTTGACACCATCCGTAGCTGCAAATATACCCCGCAGCTTCTCGGCGAAAGTATCAGCCACTTTTGCGCCTTCAGACCTGGGGAACTCCAAAACTCGAGCCCCCGTCTGGGCGAGGCGCATTCTCACACCTACAGTCCCGAACTCTCCGGCGAGGCTGTCGCGGGCTTTCCTAAAAACGGCCGCGTATGACAGCCCGCCGTCTGTCGCCTCCGGCGATACGGTGATCACCACAGCTGCTGTCTTGGGCGGCTGCAGTTTTCGCGGCTTTTTTGTGGTGGCCACCGCCACCGATGGCGACTGCGGTGCAGAGGCTGCTTTCTTGGCAGCCTTCTTGTTCCGCTTTCGGGACCTTTTGCCTCCCTCGACTTTCTGCCACCCGTCGTTAGAGGGGGCAGACGTCGAGGGGCCAGATGTGGAGGGGCCAGGCACGTGCTCAACACCAGAGGGAGCAGTAGGCGCATTCGTCCCTTTTGATGCCGGAGTGGGAAGTGGCGGGAATCCTGCCACCGCTTTTACTACGGCCTTAGGTGGTTGTCCAGCCCTTGAAGCGGCCGCCTTTGCCGCGGCCTTAACCTGTCGACCAGCCTTCGGTGCGGCTGTAGGCACCGGGGCCGACGTCGCCGCGGCATACGTCACCGTCACGCGGCCTCCCGAGACGGGAAGGGGTGTCGGGACCGTTGCGGCGTTAGCCTTGGCCGCGGCGAGTGGCGGCCGAACAATAGGTGCCGGAGGAAGCCTTGCCTCCAGGCCCGCGAGGCGCCCGTCCATCATGCGCCACACTGCGTCAATGACTTGACGCAAGTGGGCATCCGGAACGGGGGTTGGGGAGGGGGCAGGCTGCTGGGCAACCGGGTTTGGCTGCTCAGGGCAATTCGCCTGTGCCCGAAATTGGGCGAATTGAGCGCTGAGCTCGGTGACCTGCCCCGTCAACAAATCGTTTGCGGCCTGGAGGCGCGCCACGTCCCCAATGAGGGTCTCGACGACCCTAGAGATGGCGGAAGAGGAGTCCTTAAGGGCCCTAACAAAGGAACCCTTAAGGTTCGTGGACTTGGTGGCCACTTTGTGGATGACGGCCACCGCCGCGTTCGCTCTCTCCTGCATGGTCGATGGTGTTACGGGGACAGAACCCCCTACCACCGGCTCTTGAAGTTTAAGCAGGAGATCTGCAATCTCCTCCTCCGCTACGCTCTCGCCCTCCGCTCTAGCTCGGACATAGGCTTCCCTCCCAGAGAAGGCGGAGCCCGACGGAGCCGAGACCGGCGTGCGCGACCTCCCTCTATGGCTACTAGCCACTTTGGGAGGAAGCATCTCCTGGGACGTGTCGCTGTCCTGATCTAAGGAGAGTCCGCGTTTACGACTGTCATTGCCGCGGACCTCAACCTCCATCGCCTCTTGGTTGTCCGTCGTCGTACCGGAATTTACGTCCGACGACACGACAGATCTGGAACGCAGGCGTTCCGAATACCTTCTGCTCCCAGGAGTCAAGTTGACTTCTGGGAGCGCCTCCGAGATAGGCGTCTTTAATAAAACCTCCTCTTCGGTAGACGAGGTGTTCGCCTTCTTCTCCTTCTTCTCCTTCTGCTTTTTACTTTCCACTTTCTCCGTCTTTTTTTCTTCATTAATTTGTTTTTTAAATTGATTTGAGTACTCCATAACTAAACCCACGAGTAGGGGAGAACTAAAGGTCGACCCGGGCAGAGATCCCCAATACCCGGGCAAGCGAAGGTTTATACCCAACCGAGGGGTCCGCAGGTCCCCCGGCTGGGAGTGCGCTTGCGACTGAACTACCCATCAGCCATGCATCCCCTGGTCACGCACCAGAACACGGGATTCGGGGTGATTTTTTAAAGAGGTTTTCTTCCTCGCAGTCCGGGCGGCTAAGCCAAGACCCTCGTCCCCGATCAGAGTCGCGAAACATGACCACAACTCCTTTCGGGATTACGATATGCCGACGGTGGCAAGGAAACTAAATCTTCCCATGCCTACTCGGTGGCAGTGTGAGTGCACACCGAGCCCGCCCTCTTTCTCCACTGTGAACAGCGGAGAAACTCCGACCCATGGAAGGGTCCCTCCTTCGTGATTTTTTACCGAGGTTTTCATCCTCATAGCTCCGAAGAGCGAAGAGCCAACAGGAAGATGTGCGCTGTTGGGCCAAGCCTCAACCGTGTGGCCGAAGAAAGATGGCCTCCTCTTCATACTAGAATATTAGCCGTTGGCGATGACGCCGTCCTCAAAACTGAGGAAGAAAGGCAGCGTCATCGCCCACGTTTCCAGGGTGCACCACGTGGAGGTTTTCTAGACAGCACCCCAACCTAACCTTTTTTTTTTTTTTTTTTTTGTGCGTGTGGAAACCCCCTCGGGCCGTCACCCCGCCGGGGTTTTCGGCGGGGCGGTGTGTCGGAATCGAACCGACTAAAACCACACGGTGTGCCGTACTGCGCCTTAAGTAGGAGGGATCCGGGAACAGCTTTATTAAGACATCCGGACCCCCCCCTAGCGCCTGCCCGCAGAAGCGCGGGCACCACCTCCGGGTAAAATCGTCTCAATTAGGCGACGTCCAGGCACACGCGGACGCCGCCTCCTCGCGGGGGGCCACTACAGCGGGTGGAGGGGAAAACCCGTCCCGTCCACCCGCGGCCACACTCAGGGCGGCATGAGGCGCTGGTATGCGCGCCTCCGCCGCCCGGTTCGCCGGCGGCGAATTAGGTCCGAGTGGAGATCGTCCTCCCGGACCCTTTCCGCCGCCTCCTTCTGCGAGATGACGTCCTCACAGAAGGTCGCGACCGCGGTAAAATTCCTGTCGCTACCGGCAATGGAGCGTATGACGGCCGGTAGCGAGAGATCCCCTCCGATGACTGCAGTGAGGGCCCGACGCTGCGTCGCCCAGGCGGAGCAAACCGCCAGCGTGTGCTGAGCCGAGTCCTCACTGCAGTCGCAGTGGTGACAGGCGGGACTCAGTTCCCTCCTAGCGACCGAGTGCAGGTACTTCCCGAAGCAGCCGTGCCCGGAAAGGACCTGCGTCAGCCGGAAGGAAAGGGTCCCGTGCTGCCGCCCTGCCCACTCGACGATGACCGGCTGGAGCGCCTCCACGGCGGCAAAGCCAGCACGTGGAGCCTCCAGCCGGGACGACCAACGAGCCATGGTGGCTCGGCGAGCGGCCTCACGCCATTCGCGTACCTCTTCGGGCGGGGGCCGACTGCCGCTTCCCGCCCGGAACTCAGCCGTTCGCCGATATACTTCGGCGAGCACTTCCGCCTCCAAATCCCACGGGGGAGTCCCGGCCAATGCGCACGCTGCCTCCGTCGACACGGTGCGGTATCCGCGTATGGCTCTGACCGCCATAACCCTCTGAGGGCGCCAGAGGCGCGCCCTATTCTGGGCGGTCAGAGCTCCCGCCCACACCGGTGCACCGTACAGTGCCATTGACCGGACAACCCCCGTGTACAGCCGTCTTGTAGCAACGCTGGGCCCGCCCAAGTTGGGCAAGAGTCGCCCAAGGGCGGACGCAGCGCCGACCAGCTTCGGAGCAAGCTGTCGGAAGTGCTCGTCGAAGAGCCACCTACCGTCGAGGATCAGGCCCAGATACCTTATGTGGGCCTGAACCGGTACGAGGACCGAGTTGACCACGATAGAGGCGCCAGGGGGTGGACCACGACGGGGCCCATGGAATAAAAGGGCCTCCGTCTTATCCAGGGCCACCCGCAAGCCCAGCGCCTCGATGCGCCCGACCACCAGGGAGACTCCCCTGGTAGCCAAACGCGCCGCCTCTTGAAAGTTCACCCCCCGGGCTGTGACAAGAGTGTCGTCGGCGTAACAGATTACGCCCAGCCCGGGGGGGAACTCGCCTCGAAGGGCCCAGTCGTATCCCATGTTCCACAGGAGTGGTCCAAGGACAGACCCCTGCGGAACACCGCACGACATGGGCCGACGACTCAAAACTCCATCTCGGTCCTCGTACATGACGGTACGCTCCTCAAGATAGTCTGCCACCAGCCGCCTCAGGTACTGTGGCACCCCATGATAGAGGAGTGCTTCCCTGATGCAGCTGAATGGCAGACTATTGAATGCGTTGGCGATGTCCAACGACACCGCCAACAGCACGCCGCCACAGCTCACTACGTCTTCGGTCACGGCCCTCAGGCGCAACACAGCTCCGACCGTCGAACGCCCCGCTCGAAAACCGAATTGGGCGTCCGACAAATCGGGGCCGACCTCGCCAAGGTGCCGAACGATGCGGGCAGAGAGGACCCTCTCAAACAATTTACCCGCCTCGTCCAGCAGCACGATGGGCCTGTAGGCCGCGACCGAGTCGGTAGGCCGTCCCGGCTTCGTTAAAAGCACCAGCTTCCCGCTCTTCCAGCAGTCAGGGAAGCGTCCGGACGCCAGGCTAGCGTCGAACACTTCCCTGAGGCGGTCCGACATGTGGTCGAGGGCCAGGGCCAATGCTCGGGCAGGAATCCCGTCCGGCCCGGGGGCGGTGTTCTTGGAACGAATCCGTAGAACAGCCGCCCCTATCTCCGCCTCTGTGACGGGCGGAACGTCCTCATTTTCGACCTCCCCGTCGTGTCTGGCCAAAAGGGCCATCGACGGGGGTGTGTGTTCCGCCCGTTGCGGGAAAAGGCCCTCAACCACTTCCTGCAGGAAGCTGGGCTGGAGAGTCTCCGTAAGGAGGGGGCCCGACGCGCGGAGCTTTTGTTGCGCCGCGCGATATGGGCGACCCCAGGGGTCACGATCGAGACCCTCCAGCATCTCCTTTCTCTTCTCCTCTTTGGCGCGGCTAATGGCCAGCTTCAGAGTTTCCCGCGCCTCTCGGTACTCCTCATGAAGCTGGTCCTCTTCCCCCTCTTCACGGGGACGCCGCCGGCTGCGAGTGTAGGACCTCCGGGCACGAGTACAAGCCGCACGGAGGTCCGCCAACTCCTGGGACCACCAGTAGACCTCCTTCCTCGGAGGCCGACGACCTCGGACGCGGGGCATGGCCGCATCGCAAACCTGCGTAATCGCATCGCGAAAGCGGCCTGCCCCCATGTCTACCTCCTCAGTCAGAGGCTGCGGAGACAGCCAAGAGTAAATGATGGCTGCCTCCTCTAGTAGGTCCCTGTCCAGCTTCGAAACAGCCCACCGCGGAAAGCGGGAAGAACGCCGCGCCCCGTGACCCCTTCTGGGGTCCTGGGTCCGGGAGAGCTCAAATCGGATATAGAGGTGATCCGAGAGCGTCTCAACCTCTTCCAGGACACGCCAGTTCCTTACTCGTGCGGCGAGAGCAGGGGTAGCGAACGAAAGGTCCACTATCGACCCCCCCTGCTGTCGCACGCACGTGTTGGTGGAGCCTCTGTTTAGAAGACAGAGGCCCACCGATGCCGCCCACTCCTCCACGGCATCGCCCCGTGCGTCCGTCCTGGGGGAACCCCACGCAATGGACTTTGCGTTGAAGTCCCCCAACACTAGGACGTGCCCAGACGCTAGTCGCCGCATCGAGGTCTACCCCAACCTAACCTAACCTAACCTAACCTAACCAGAGCTTCTACGGAGGCAGCCGGGACGTCGCCGAAACCGAAACAAGACATAGGAAGGTCAGCAGATAGGACATCCCAGGCGAGGGTCTGGCTCCAGAGAGCAAAAGCCTGCATTGGCGATTCTCGTAACCTGAAAACGGACCTTAAGCAGGGGATTACAGATGCAATAGACCACCTCTACCAGTTGGTAAAAGAAGCGGAGACTGCGAGGAAAGGTACTGCAGCACGCAAACCAGCACCTGAAACAAAAGAAATAAGTATAAATACGGAGGAAATAGGGATAGGAACTGAGGAACAGAGAAGGGTAGGGGATAAATTGGGGGAAACAGAAGGAAGAGAAATAATAGACCTCTTGAAAAAACAAGGCGAAAAGATAGAAAAGACCTGCCGGGAAATGGAAAACTTGAAAGAAAAAATTGAGAACCAGCAAAAGACCAGTGCGACCTATGCGGACGTAACAGCAGCAACGGTTGCGAGACCAAAGCCAGACGTAACGGCGCTGCACTCCATCGTGATCGCCTCCAGGGACGAGAAGGAGACTGGGGACGAAGTACTCGACAGAGTACGGAAGACCGTGAACGCCAAAGATGGCTGGGTAACGGTGGAGCGAGTTCGCAAGGTCAAGGACAGGAAAGTAATAGTGGGTTGCAGAACCGAAGAAGCTAGAGATAAGATCAAAGAGCGATTGAAAGGCGCAGCGAACCACCTCCACGTCGAGGAAGTTAAAAATCAGGACCCTATGGTAGTCCTGAAGGATGTGTTGTCGTATAATAGCGACGAGGACATACTCACGGGACTACGGAACCAGAACAAAGAGCTATTTCAAAATCTGGAAAAGAAAGAAAATAGGGTGGAAATAAGGTACAGACGGAAGGCAAGAAATCAGTACAGCAACCATGTTGTCTTGAAGGTATCACCAATTTTATACTGCAGATTATTAGACAGAGGTTACCTACATATTGATATGCAGAGGGTAAAGGTGGCAGATCAGTCTCCACTGGTGCAATGCTCTGGGTGCCTGGGATATGGGCACGGTCGCAGATTCTGCAAAGAATCAGTGCCGAAGTGCAGTCATTGCGGAGGACCCCACATGCGTCACGATTGCGACGACTGGATGGCCGGAGCGTCACCCTCGTGCTGCAACTGTACCGCAGCGAAGATGTTAGACGTGGAACACAATGTGGATACGCAGTCGCCCAGGCTAACCTCCAAAGAAAGGAGTTAGCAACGGCAGAACTAATGATTGAGGCCAAAGAGCGAAAGATCGCAATAGCACTGATCCAGGAGCCATATGTGGGTGGGGTAAAGAGGATGAAGGACTACCGTGGGGCGAGAGTCTACCAGAGTGCAGCAGTAGGAGATGGGACGGTGAAAGCGGCAATAGTTGTCTTTGACAGCGGTCTTGACGTTATCCCGTGCCCGAAACTCACCAACAACAACATTGTTGTAGTGAGGATCCGAACCGGCGCCTGGGAAATCGCGGCGGTGTCCTTCTACTTTGAACCGGATCAACCTATAGGGCCATACTTGGATCAGCTTAAGAACATCGGCGAGGAACTGGGCTCAAGAAGGCTGCTGCTGGGAGGTGACAGCAATGCTAAGAGTACCTGGTGGGGCAGCACCATAGAGGACCACAGGGGCGTTGAAATGTCCGGGACCCTGGAGGAGTCAGGATGGCAGGTATTAAACACCGGTGATACGCCCACTTTTGACACCATGAGAGGTAATAGGGCGTACACAAGCTATGTAGATATTACAGCATGTACCGACGACTTACTGGGACTAATAGATGATTGGTGGGTAGACCAATCAATGACGAGCTCAGACCATAACACCATAATGTTCACAATTAAGCTTCAGAAGAGCAAGGGTTTCGGAGTTCAGAGAACCACCCGGCTCTATAACACCAAGAAAGCTAATTGGGAACAATTCAACACCACACTAACGGAACTAAAGACAGAATCTAATATTAATAAAATAGCTATCGAAAATATAAATAATAAAGCCGAATTAGAAAATATTGTTAATAAGTACACAAAAATAATCACCTCAGCATGCAAGGAGAGCATGCCAATAAAGAAAAATAAAGACACAATAACAGTCCCTTGGTGGAATGCGGAGCTCGCACAAAAAAAGAAGACTATGGTGACCTTCAGGCGAAGGATAAAAAACGCTGCGCCGCACCGTAGAGATAAAGTCGTCGAAGAATACCTGCAAAAGAAAGAAGACTATGAGTGCCATGCCAAGAAAGCCCGTACTGATAGCTGGAAAGAGTTCTGCGGGAAGCAGGACAGAGAAGGAATGTGGGAAGGGATCTATAGGATCATCGGAAGAACCGCCAGGAGAGAAGAGGATACGACCCTTAAAACCAAAGAAGGTATACATCTTAACCCCAAAGAATCGGCAGACTTACTAGCTGAGACATTCTACCCCGAAGACCTAGAGAGCTCGGACAACTCCGACCATCGCCGCACCAGAGAAGCGGCAGAGCGGGTAAACGAATGGAACCATGATGAGGAACATGACCCACCGTTTACTCCGCTGGAGCTAAAGATCGCGGCGGGGAGTTTTAACCCAAAGAAGGCCCCGGGAGCGGATGGCTTCACAGCAGACATCTGCAGCAGAGCGATCTCCCAGGATCCAGACGCTTTCCTTGCCCTATTCAACAAGTGTTTGCAGAAGGCGCACTTTCCGGACATCTGGAAGGAGGCCACAGTCGTGGTACTTAGAAAACCGGGCAAGGATGATTACACGAACCCCAAGGCATACAGACTAATCGGTCTACTGCCAGTCTTGGGAAAGATCCTGGAGAAGATGATAGTAGCTAGGATGAAGTGGCAGTTAGTACCGCGGATTAGTACTCACCAGTACGGATTCATGCCCCAGAAGAGCACCGAGGACGCCCTCTATAGCCGCTTAATACACCGAATTAAGGGTAAGGTTGAGCTGAAGAAGCTGGTCACCCTAGTGTCATTGGACATAGAGGGGGCCTTCGATAGCGCCTGGTGGCCGAAAATCAGAGTTCGACTGGCAGAGGAAAAGTGTCCGGTAAATGTTAGGAGGCTACTCGATAGCTATCTCAGCTGCAGAAAAGTCAAAGTAAGATACGCCGGGGAAGAAAGCACGCGAAACACCACGAAAGGTTGCGTGCAAGGGTCTATTGGCGGCCCAATTCTCTGGAACCTGCTTCTCGACCCACTATTGCGAGGACTTGGTGATAGGGGACATTACTGCCAGGCTTTCGCCGACGATGTTGTGTTGGTGTTCGATGGCGATACAGCGCTGGAAATACAGGGACAGGCTAATGCCGCTCTCGACTATGTGCAGCAATGGGGTGTAAAAAACAAGCTAAAGTTTGCGCCACATAAAACCTGCGCTATGGTCCTTACAAGGAAATTGAGGTACGACACCCCTTTGCTGTCCATGGGAGGGATCGGTATTAGCATGTCCAAGGAAGTTAAAATATTGGGGCTCACCATCGACGACCGCCTTACTTTTAACACTCATGTAGCGGCTCAGTGTAGAAAGGCGATAGCTATATATAAGCAGCTAGCGAAAGCTGCCAGAGTTAGTTGGGGTCTCAACCCCGACATCATTAGGACCATCTATGTCGCGGTTATTGAGCCAATAGTTATGTATGCGGCGGTGGTATGGGCACCTGCAGTTAAAAAATTGGGTATCCAGAAGCAGCTCAACATGGTGCAACGAGGTTTCGTACAGAAACTCTGCAAATCGTATCGCACAGTCTCCCTGCACTCGGCACTGGTGCTGTCTGGGATACTGCCTCTCGACATCCGAGTGCAAGAAGCAGCCGCTCTGTACGAGGCCAAGAGAGGGTTATCTCGGACAGTGCTAGGAGATAGAGAGACCGATAGTGTGGTTAGCTTTGCGGAGGCACCTCATCCAGCTGTGCGCATGGCCTTGGATTTCGTATGTCTGGTAGACGAAAACCTTGTTGACAGGTACAATGTGCAGGCGGTGCGAATATTCACCGACGGCAGCAAGCTGGAGGGGAAGGTCGGAGCCGCACTTTCCGTATGGAATGGTGAGGCCGAGACTCGGACCCGAAAGTTCTGTCTGTCCGCGTACTGCACAGTCTATCAGGCAGAACTCCTGGCCATACGCGAGGCAACAAACGAAATCCTCAAAGAGGGGGCGAGAAGTTATGGGGTATATAGCGATTCGAGAGCAGCGCTCGAAACAATTGTGAACCATGGCGCCTTGCACCCCCTTGCCGTGGAAGCGCGGGACAACCTGTGGAAAGCCTTCTCCCAGGGCAAAGATGTTTCTTTGTTCTGGGTCAAGGCCCATGCAGGCTTTCAGGGCAACGAAAGGGCAGACCAATTAGCCAAGGAGGCAGCACTTAGTCTAAAGAGAAAACCCGATTATGACCGGTGTCCGCTATCTTACATTAGGAGGCAGATACGTGACTTATCCGTAGCCAAATGGGACCAAAGATACCGAGTAGGAGACACCGCGTCTATAACCAAATTGTTTTTCCCTAGTGCGTCTGACGCTTACAGTATCGTCCGAAAGATCCAACCGGAGGGTCTGCTTACACAGATCCTCACAGGGCATGGTGGATTCGCCCAGTACCTGAACCGTTTCAGGTGCCGGGATAGTCCGTCATGCATCTGTGACCCGATGAAGGAGGAGACCGTCCCTCATTTGCTAATAGAGTGCCCAATGTTTACTAAGAAACGCTATGAGCTCCAGCAAAAAACGGGAATAGACATAGCTATAGACAATTTAAAATCATATATTAGTTTAAAAGAAAATCGGAAACTTTTTCTAAACTATTGCTCAGAAATATGTAGAGTTGTAAAAGATAGAAATAAGGATGAATAAAATTCTGCTTAGAGTATAATTATAAAATATTATATTAATTAAGCTAAAATAGTACTAGACATAAGAAAATAGGAAATAAGTAATGGTTTGGGAGAACTATAAAAGTTAATAAATTGTTGTGTAAATTCTGATGCTAAACTAGTGGTAGTAATGTCCATACAGTATAATTTAACTATGAACACTTAGTTGTTAAATATAGAATTAAGGTGATTAATGAAATAAAGGTAGCAAAGAGCCCTGAAAAAAAAAAAAAAAAAAAACCTAACCTTAACTTTTTTTTTTATTTTTTTGTGCATGTGGAAACCCCCTCGGGCCGTCACCCCACCGGGGTTTTCGGTGAGCACTACTAAAGACGTAAGTACCCTATTGGTTTTCGACCCAAAACCTATAGGGTACTTCCGGTTGTCCTAGAATTGTCAATTTTGGTTAAAAGCAAGGTCTTATAGCACTAGTAAAGGGAAAATTCCAAAAAATTAAAGTTTAAAATTAAGGTAAAGGAGGATGCCCATTCATGGTTTCACTTTTAGACGTACGCGTCATTATTTCAAATGTTAAAAAAAAAAAAAAAAAAAAATATTGATTTCAATGTTCAATGTGATTCGACCCTGAATCACTTCTATAGAACTTGGGATTTGAAATTAAATCTTACAAGGACTTAAACTTGAATCAATGGCCTTTTTCATTTTAAGTTAAATGTTGCCATTATATAAAATAAACTATTAATGGTTGAATGCAAATGAATATCGTTTTAAAATAAAATGTTTACATAACAATATACGTGATAATAATTCGTAATGTCATATTAAAATAAATTTCAGTTTAGTAATCTTATTATTTCGTGTAGGTAGACGTAGTTTATTTAGTGAAGTAGTGCATGTAGTGTATACTTCCGTGTTAGTTTTACCTTAATTTATAAATGGTATCCCTGTCAAAAACATGATGCACAAACATTATTAAATAGAAAACTCTAACGTCAGTGTCACAATAATAGCGTCACAGTTCTTGTTGTTGTTATCGTACTAATAGCGCTCACATTTAATGACTGATTTTAGAATAGGATGAAGCTTAATAAACAAGTTTCACCCAGTCATTACTAATATTCCAGAAGCTTTCGAATATGTGGAAATAGCTCAGATGAGGCTAAACTTACCGAACCTTCGATCTTATTTCATTAAAAATAATAATCTAAATAGACAATGGACAACATTTGTGATGAGTGATGAGGACAACTCTATTTTAAATCACTTTCTACAGTTAACTCTTAGCGAATCAAAAACGTTTGCCTTAGGTACCTACCAATTGAAGCAGGCTACCCAACAAACATTTTAGTCGAATAAGTGAAACTAACGCTAGTCGAAGTGCTATAAACGTCGTAATTAAGTAATTTCATTATGTAATACGGCTTAGTGTCTCATAACTTTATACGAATTTTTAGTCGCATTAGACATCTTATTCGACTTCTATACAACCTGTCGTAAATGACTTTATACAACTTTTAGCGGTATAACCATTGCTGTCGTCAGTAACCCCTAAACAATTATTAATCGTATTAGAGTCGCGGGAACTACTTTTACGTGATGGTCTTGTAAGAGTGACAAAATGCACTCTTAAATGATTTTCAGTCAATTTGATCACTTTTATATAACTTTACAGTGACTAGATGTCGTATTAGTGTATAAAAATTCAGTAACCAGACATTCTTTTATGATTCTTAAAAATAACTGTATGACGTTAAAATTAATAAAAAAAAAGCTGGGCAATTGATTTTTTACACGAAATCTCTAAATGAATCCTAATTACGTTAATGGCTGACATATACTAAGTGCACAGAATGAATAAGTTGTTTAGACGTTGTATTATGGTCGTGTCTTGAACTCTAAGTCGTAAAAAGGTAACTGTTAGCACGTTCGTTAAAAATATTTGCTAAAATATTGCTTAATTTAAAGAATATATTCTTTAAATTAAGCAATATTTAAATTAAGGCGCGTTCCTTTTATAGATAAAACTTGCTAATATTACTCGATAAAATTAATTTCCCAACAGATTAATGTACAGGACACTTTAGTTTTGAAGATGCAAATAGCCATACATAAATATACAAAATGGATACTGACAATGAAAATAATGTATTACAATATAAAATTGATCGTCACAGTCAATCAAAATCCCTCATAAAAGATGTAATTCGATAAAATGCCGTGAAGCGGTTATAGTAAACACCATTACTCGATGAGAAGACTTTTATTTGGGCTTTCACGACATCTACGTGACCACTACATGACTATTTAGTGATTAATGCAACCACTTCGCGACTTTATTACGACACTGATTCGTATAAAATGGGCCTTTTCTCGGTCGTGTCGACGTGATAGCAACGTATTTGCGACCAGCTTATAGAACCAAAAGTTAGATTTGGCACGTCGTGGCAACCTATAAAATGTTTGTTGGGTAGGTCATACTATGGCGATTGTGTCAAGTGGAGGTAAGCGAAAATATTGAAGTTCTCCCTCATTCCTTTGGAGTTAACAATTATTTACTCGTGTGTACTTTACGTATTTAATTGTAAACAGGGCAGAAACTGGAATGGATGCTATAAAGGCCAATTGCTGTAACTGTCTTGTCGGAAAAAGAACAGTTGGCTGTTGTGCCCACGTAATGACAGTGACTTGGTACCTAGGTTGGGGCAGACGCCCCTGCCACTTTCTAAGACGATATTTTTGACGAATATGTAGGTATATGATGAAAATGATAAAATATATTTTGTAATTAAATGAGGTTTTTATGTCATTTCAATAAATCATTTTTTTGTATAAAAACATCCGTTTTCCAACCGAAACTGCTAACATTCCATTTAATCTCTCCAGCTAAGAGTGCTTGGCGAGGGTCTCAACCTGTGACCCCTCGCCCACAAGTACGAAGCCTTAAACACTAGGCTACTGGCGGACGCTACTTTTAATGTATTTTCCATGTATTATTTATACCAATATTATAACAATTCATCCCTTCAATATCGCTCTCATCATAGTTTTGTTTTTTTAACATAATTATTGTCATACAATTTCTCAATAACCCGAAGTGCTGTTACAATATACGCAGTAAGAATGCAGTTTATACATATTTGACACAGCTAAAAAAGTGTGAAACCGATTTTCATACTGAAATGGGCTTTCTCCTTTGGTACTTACAAGTTCGAAAATCTAAATTTGCCCATATCTTTTTATCGTGTTGACTCAGGGCCTTGATTTTTATACACCTAATAGGGGCTATGGACTGGTATAAATTTCAACTTACTAGGTCCACCTGTTCCTGAGAAAATCGGTGGTGACACATGGACAGACGGACAAGAGAGTGATCTTATTAGGGTTCCTTTTTTTACCTTTTAAGGTAGGGACCCTTAAGAAGAAATTGATTTTTTTGACTTTTGTCATTTCTGAAGTGAAAACTCTCTATGACAGTTTTTTTTATATGTTTTTTTCCCGGGAAGCACGAGATTAAGTGACATTGTGGATAACATTTTACTAAGTTTTGCTTACACACGTTAGCGGCCCCTGTAGCCCGGGGGCCCCGTATCATTGATAAGGCTGATATGTCGGTAGCTACGCCCCTGGTCGTACTCCATATTCAAGTTATCAAGTACGCAATTTAATAAAAATAGGTAGTGGTTTAGTTACAACTCTAGTACAAACCTGATAACTTGTGGTTCTAAAAAATCTGGATTATTTATATTCCGAATGTGGGCGAAATTTTCACTAGTTCAATTTATAGTTTGTAAATCAGAGTCCGAGGGGCCCCCTGAGCTTGGGTGCCCCGAGGCATTGCCCCGTCTAGCCCTCCGATAGCTACGCCACTGCATATCGCTAGTTGAAGCATGAATACATGTGATAGTGAAGTGTCTACTTAGAGCTAATTATAAAAGCGTGATTATGAAAGAGGGCCTTGTATGTGCGATGAGTGAACGAATAGGCACTGTTAACATTTGACGATGTAATAACCATTTCGTTTGCTCGACTGACTCTGATGAAGACTGTCATGATGACAGTGACCAACCTTCTGGTTCCTCCAGCAGTAACGCAAATGCGGCTAGTCAAGGCGACTAGTGCGATCTCCATCAGTCTATCAGACTAGTCAGGAGAAGCCGTATTAGCAAACCACCCTCAGAGTCGTCGATCTACCGTCAAATTTTGTATAAAAGGAAGTGAAATTCAATATTAGAGGTTACTTGATCGTGAGCAGTCGTAGTGATCGGAACAGCCCTTGTTCGTGTCTATTTTGTATTAAATTGTTATTGACAGGTTTGGGTTATTTTGTTAATGTAAAAATCATCAAAGTGTTCTTTATTGGCATTTTGTGTATTTTTTAAACCAAGTATTTTTTTTTATTTTTTGTTTAGGAATCGAAATTAAGGATAACGAAATATCACAATGAAAAGTAAATTTTTCAAAACTTTGAAGATCGGTAGAGCCCTAAAGATATATTTTTATTTTATTTTCAAAATTAGTTTGGTAATCTACGATCAACCACGCAAATTTTGAGAGGTCTTGCGTAAAGAAAAACGAAATAAAAATATTTCGGGACACCCTAATGTAGATAGTACGTACGTACGTTGGTTTTTGCCCGTCTTTTCCGAAAAACAAACTTAACTTTGCGGTTCTAAAAGTACTCTCCCATACCACAGATAAGATAATAGTTGCCCATACATCGATATACGGAACAGACAACTCTCCAACCGCAAAAAATAAATTGTAATCACACAAGCTATTTTTTTTTGTAACAACAAATTAACTTTCGGATTTTTTCCATTACTTGTGTTGTCAGACTTTGCTTCTTGCCAAATTTCATGTTTCTAGGTCTTTTCGTTTCGTGCGTTCGTACGTTCTTCTACCGTAATAAAATAAAACTAAAAATATCGTGTACGCAGAAGTACTTTAAACTTTAAAATAACTACTACAAAAATACTAGGTACTAATTATATAAATACCAATATTATTACATACCCACATTTTATAAGACCCCAGTCAGGTACTTTTACCCAGCGTTCCTTTATTATTCCTGTTCCCGTGACATTTTTTTACTATAGTTCAACTGTTACTGATCATAGTGTGATGTACCTAAAATAGCTTCTTAAAGTAATGTAATAAGTAATAATCTTAAGTAATACTATTCAAGTAATGGAATATAATTTAGTAGGTATTTTCGTTAGTCCACCTGGAAGAACTGGAATTTTCCTCAAATTGACACGGGTGAAACCGCGGGAGACAGCTAGTTTCAATCATAAAATTAAGTTCTGTTTTATAATATAATTAAATTTATGCTTGACTGTATTTTCTGTCGTCATCGGAGACAATATGACCATCTGAAAAATTTATTCCTGTTGGACAAATTAGTTTGACTACCTAGTTTAACCAGATGGACGTATAGGGACCATTCTTTATCACAAAAATAAAATTGTGTGAGGGAATAATACATAAATAAGTTTGCAATTTAATCAATCAGTCAGTTTCATGACTGAAAAATAAATGTCGATTGCTTGAGAATGCTACGATAAAATTATTACTAGTAAAAACCTTTCAAAACTTTTATTATTTATCTGGATTTTGGAAACGCCGGATTGTGCGAGAATAGAGAAAGCTAGCAACACACGAGACAGCGGTCTCTCTTAAAGGTAAAAACATTGATTTATACAATGGTTTTGGGTTTTGATATTTCAATGGATACAAAGTAAAAGCAACTTAAAAAAAGTTAGCATCTAGGCCGCATGAGTTTGAGTTACTATATTATACACAAATGAAAAAATAACAATTAGCGCGACTTGAATAATAAGTGGGATTCGAACGAAGTAATTATGTCAAGTAAAAGCGGCTTAAAAAATTTTGCTTTTAGACCGCATGAGTTTGAGTTACTATATTATACACAAATGAAAAAATAACAATTAGCGCGACTTGAATAATAAGTGGGATTCGAACGAAGTAATTATGTCAAGTAAAAGCGGCTTAAAAAAGTTTGCTTTTAGACCGCATGAGTTTGAGTTACTATATCAAACAAAAATTAAAAAAAAAAAATTGGCGCGACCTGAAAAAGTGGGATTCGAACGAAATACCTAGTTACTTTTCGAATACTTTTTCATAGAATTAATAACTGTTACGTGACGAAAATGGATATATCGGATATTAATAAAGTGGCCAGTAGAAAAAGGATGAACACTGATGCAGAAAAACTCAGGGAAAAAGTCTCGCGAGAAACTGCTAAAATTATTAAATTGAAGGTACTAATTATGAATTATGATATTTCTGAATTGTTCAATTTTAATATCTTAGACCGGAATAACACGGCAGTTGCACTGTTGTGTATGTAGGGTACAATATTGCTTAATATCTAGATTAAAAATCCTACTGATATTATAAAGGCGAAAGTTTGTGTAAGCTACTTTTTATACCGGAAAAATGTACGGTTCCCGTCTGGTAGATTTCACCAAAATTTTCACGCGAACAAAATCGCAGCAACAGCTAGCTTAAGGTTACCTGGAAGACATTGCATCTAGCTGTTTGACACATGTATGTATGATACTTCTACTGTAACAATGGTGTACAAAAAAAGTGTTATCTATGTATCTATCTAGTTAGATATAAATACAAATCATTTTTGATAGTTTGACATGAGTACGTTAATGTTGACCAGTTTGAGGGTTTGCCAGTCCAATTCATATCATGATGGGCTTCTTCGATCATATTATATAATTGATCGACGATGGGCTCAATGAATAAGTCGATGAGACAAGGGCTGTTGATAAATTAAAAATATTTTCTCACGTGTAGAAGTGGCGGGCATTTCAAGACATATGCGACGGGGCAAACTTGATTCCCATCCTTTTACCATAGAATATACTATGATAGTATGACTTAAGAAGTAACTATTATCTTATCTGTGGTATGACATGCACGTGTTAGTATAGTAATATAATTATTATTATTATAACCAACTACTTCATATCAATATTTACATGAAGTTGTTGGTTATAATAATAATAATTATATTAATATGAATACTAACACACGTGTCTCCCGACAGTCCACATTCAAATTCAATATCTTTATTTCATAAAATTCGAAATCGTCAATTTAACAAAAATGATTGTAGTTAGTTTAAAATTATAGATCAACACACACAGAATCACCGCAAGTATAACTTGCTTTGACAAATGTCAAATTATGAAAAAAAAAATGTAAAACATAATATCATATCTGCCTGTGTCGATCTATAACCACCCGTTTCCAAATGGTTGATCCTTGTGAGAAAAAATCTTGCAAACAAATCGGGTAAATATAGGGGGATATCAGTCTAAGGGAGGGACTAAGGGCCTTAAAGGCAAAAACTATTATGAAAATAATATTTTCTCATGAATTTGTTCTTTGTGTTCTTTTATTGAGTGATTTCTTATTTTACATCTATTGTCTTCTTTATATGCATAAACAATGTTGATAGATACAGAGTGTTGAGAAATGCTCCCGAGAACGAACACAGACTAATGATGATAGTACTAATGGTACGTTTGATGATGTGTCAGAAAAAAATCGATCCCGATTACATTTTTTATTTTTTTTTATTTTTAGCATTTTTCACACTCCATCATGTTAGTACAGCTAAAAGCAACCAAAATTTGATAAAAAAAATAAATAAAACCATTAGTGCTATCGTCTGCAAGGGCGTCGCCAGAAGGGAGCAAGGGGGCAAGGGGGAGCTGCCCCCCCTAGAGCTTGAAAAATATGTAGCCAAATATAAACCAAACCAACCAAAAGACTAAAAATCTGGTTAAGAAGCAGTATCTAGCCTCAATGGTCTAGCCTTGATCAGTGTGCACAGAAAACTTATAGGTTACAAAATGCTCCCTAGAATTACGTTTCATGTAACTTAATCAAAAAAAGGGTCTCGCACGAGCACTTTATAATTATTATCTTGTAATTTTCAAAAATATATGTATTTGAAGTTGAGGGATAAAAGAGTAGAGGACGATCAAAGAAAAGGTGGATGGATTGCGTGCAAGAGGATATGGTTAGAAAGGGAGTAAGCAGTGAAATTATGAATCATACAGTAAGAAAACATATTGCGTCAACCCCAAATAAAATTGGGAAAAGGGTAGGCCTCTGCCTACCCTTTTCCCAATTTTATTTGATGAATTTTCAAAAATAAACCTAAACATTAGAAGCAATTTTGTATCAAATTCTTATTATTTTGTTCTAATGGCAAATATTAAAAGGTTATTTTCAAGTTTTGTTTTGTTTACAGTCAAGAGCTCGTAGAGATTTACACATTAGACTTCGCACAATTCTTATTACAATCGCCACAGAGGTAGAGGAAGACTCGCACTACTAATGTAAAATTGTATGTGCTCTTGACTATACCTACAATGCGTAATGGCTAAGGCGTCGGACTTGCGATCAAGTGGTTGCGGGTTCGAACCCTACCCAGTACTCTACCGTCGTGAACCCACTCCTAACACGAGCATTTAGCTTAACTGGCGGGTTTAACAAGAATACTAGTAATGGGTGACCCAAGTTGCTAGTATTCTTAAAAAAAAATACTTTTCCAATCCTCCATGTCAACATGCCCCCCTCCCCCCCTGGCTCTTTGGCTGGCGACGCCCATGATCGTCTGTCTTCGTTTTCGGGATTTCGGGAGCGTTGCACTAACATTCTGTATACATAGGAACATTAACTATAAATATTTGCATTTAGACCTATATTTACTTATATTATGTATAGATATACAAGAAAAGAGGGTTTCTCTCATAAAAATAAAAAATAAACTATGTGACGAATCAGGATTATTTAGGTAAGGTATGTTAGGCAGTTTACCCTTGCGACGCATGTAATCAAGTGACGATATTTTTCGCTATAGCACAGCCCGTTAAACAAAATTGCCCTTTGTACAATCGATAGAACTACAGGTAATTTGATTTGCCCATCTTTTTCTGTTTTCCTGAAACATCTCGTACTTGACTCGACTGCTGTTCGAATTTATAGAACTCAGTAAAAAATTCTCATTGATAGCGTATTAGTTCAACTATTCGGGAAAAGGTAGTGCCGTGCGTCTCAATTTAGGTAATCCATGACTTCCTCTACTCATCAATAGATGGCGCCCGCAGGTTAATTTAGGGTTACCGTAACAATATTTGCGGTGATAGTGTTTAAAAATTTTAGCAGATTCAGATTTCGTAAAAACTGCTCATTTTGACTAAGTACAAGAGTGTAATTTAGACAAACACTGAGTGCCTCAAACTGTTTGTTAAAATAATGTTCTTTGAAGTTAGTGTTGGTTGAAGAAGTTTGCTGAAAACGCTTAAGATCTGACGAGAGCCTAAAACCACTAAGACGATACACTTTTTGATGTAAATGAT
Source organism: Euplagia quadripunctaria (assembly GCA_963859945.1). NCBI lineage: Eukaryota > Metazoa > Arthropoda > Insecta > Lepidoptera > Erebidae > Euplagia > Euplagia quadripunctaria. The sequence continues at coordinate 9,186 of CAWLEN010000124.1, read as the reverse complement.
ATTATTTAAAGCAACATTAATAAATCCATATTGGCGCGTGTGCAGGTAGCGCAGGACACTGCGTACTGGGACTTGAAGGAGAAGCTGCAGCAGTTAGAGGCGAACCACGAGCGTCTACAGCAGAACATGGTGGAGGTGCAGATGCAGCACGAGGCGGTCTCCGGACAGTTTCAGGAAGAACTGCGCCTGCGCCCCGATACCATTAACAAGTGAGTCGCACGGCACGGCAATACGCCGCCGGGTCGAGGCTGCCTTCCACATTGTCGCTTGTATATATCTAGAATAATCTAGACTATCTAGTTATTGTGACTGACTTTTATGAATTTCCCCAATCGATTATAGCAAACAGCAAAATGTAAGTTGTATATTGAATATAATACCCCACTTTTAATAAAAACAGCAAAAGAAATGCACAGGTAATTTAAACAATTATAGATGTAAAACTCAAAATAGTTTTAGAGAGTTGTGCACTTTTGGTATGGGGAAAAAGCACTGAATTCGCTCGCACTCAGATACATATAATACAGGTAATGTATATGCGTCTCACTCGCTCGTCTTATCTAGACATAGAGGTTCAGTGTCATATATATAACGTTGTTACATATCTTCTATACTTTTCGTGCTTATCCGTAATGCTATTGTAAGACGTCGTTTTAAGTTTTCACTTCTGTAAGCAATGCCCAGTGGTCTACCGGCATGTTTTTCACGTGCTGGTTGAAAGCTATCACGGCTTCTTCCGGCCCCGTAAATGTCATGCCTCTCATCAAATCTTTAATTTTTTCGAAAATAAAAAAATTGCATAGTGCCAGGTCTGGACTATGTACGTGATGGGTCACTAGCTCTTCCTTTTCGGAAGCCAAAAATGACTTTGTCTTGTTCGCGGCGTGCGGAGAAGCATTGTCATGGTGCTGTAGTGTAGTAAGTATTGTGTAACTAAGTATATGTAACCATGCCTTTTCTAGAATAAGCTAACTAAGCAAATAAGTTATGATTTATGTGCATTCATTGTTGCTCACTAATAAAACTAGACGGCAACCTGTTCGGATCCGTTTTATTTAACTCGACACTTCATGGCGACCCTGCCTCTCACGTTCGCTTCGCGCGTGAAATTTGGACAGTTATAAGCATACTTCAAAGTTAAAAAATTCTACGGTGTGGCTGTTCGGTAATCTTCGGATTATGGGATCCAATCAATCCAAAGATGAGACGATTATCGCGCAGACGGCAGCTGGTAGCGGAAAAAATGATGCCACTGCAATGGGCTACTCCAGCGTCAGCACTACAAATATCCTTCTTGATGACAATTGTTTTGTGGGCTGCAGCGTGCTATACATTTTGTCATTTTTACAAGAAGGTGCATATCAAATGGATGAAAAAGCAGATGAACCGTAGGTCCTTACGTCGCAGACAGACATCAGTGTGTTTTACCAAACAAGCTTCCCGCGCTGGTGCCGCTGATATACCCGTGTGAGTAAAAAGAAAAAGAATATTAAGTAAGTGTACCAAACAATTATTGCAAACGGTTTGGTGTTATTAAAATGTTTTAGAGAATATAAGGTAATACTTTTAACTTCTTGTGAGGTGTTCTACAAGTACCTAATTTTTTTTTAAATTCAAAATCAAAGACTTACTTAAGTAATAATACAACAGTAGTTTTTAGCGGTCTATATCCGGTGATGCTCTTACAGGGTTTCGTTAAACTAACATATAAATGAACATTAAGATGCCGTAGGTATTTATTTAAGTATGTCATTTAGTATAAGGTTTTATTGTATGCATATTTAAAAAGTTCTTAATCGTGTACAGGAACTCACTGAAATTGATACCCGGTGACAGATATGCAATGTGAAACCATCGTATTGTTTACTTGTGTCGAAGATAGTTATAAGAATTGTAATAAGAGTACTTAGTTGTTAGGGTGATGTCATTATTATATTATTTCTTTTGTTCTATTTTTAGATTATGGATGATGATCTTATCAAAATATTTAATAATTTGGTGGACATTCGTAAATATTTAATAAAGAAGGGAGGGACAGCTAAGGTTTAAAGGTTCCATTGCGAAAAATAAGTTGAGAGAGGCCGAAATCTACATTTTCATAATAAAAATTTAATTGATGTTCTCGAAAGGTTAAGAAAAGTAAATTTAAAATTAAATCCAGGCAAATGTCAATTTTTGAAAAAGGAAGTATTATATCTTGGGCATTTAGTGTCTGCTGATGGGGTTTTACCTGATCCAGAAAAGACAATAGTTTTGCAAAAATATCCTATACCTAAAAATGTAGATGAAGTGAAACGATTCGTAGCTTTTTGCAATTATTATCGTAAATTTATACCTTCATTTGCTCAGATTACATTACCTTTAAATTGTTTATGCAGAAAGAGCGTAGTTTTTAATTGGGCAGAAGAATGTCTGTAGTGTAGTAAGTATTGAATAAGCTAAGTAAGCATATAGCTTATGATGTATGTGCATTCTGTGTGTACTCACTAATAAACTAGACGGCAACCTGTTCGGATCCGTTTTATTTAACTTCATGGCGACCCTGCCTCTCAAGGTCGCTTCGCGCGCGAAATTTGGACAGTTATAAGCATTCTTTAAAGTTTAAAAAATCTACGGTGTGGCTGTTCGGTAATTTTCGGATTATGGGTCCAATCAATCCAAAGATGAGACGATTATCGCGCAGACGGCAGCCGGTAGCGGAAAAAATGATGCCACTGCAATGGGCTACTCCAGCGTCAGCACTACAAATATCCTTCTTACGATAAACGGTATAGGAGGCCAGATTCACTCTTTAGGATACGTAACCTTGAAACTTGTTTCTGAAAATAACGACACATTTTATCATAAATTTTACGTTTTCGAAAATTTGCCATTCAAGGCGTCCGGTATTTTAGGCTTAGATTTTCTTTCTACTTATGGCTGTAACATAGATTTGTCGTCCAACGTGTTAATTGTTAATAAAGCTGGTAAACTAATTAATTTACCTATCTCGGTTAAACTTGATTTTTCTTTAAGTAACAATAATTGTATTGTATTGCCGGCCCGATGTGAAACCGTACATTATGTAAATTTAGGTTATGAGGTGGAAGTTGATTGCGTGGTTTGTGCGAAAGAAATAGTAAAGGATGTTTTTCTAGCAGGAGCTATGGTCAGACCTAAGAATGGTAAGATAGCGGTAAAAATACTTAACGTAATAGATAGTAAAGTCATTTTAGAAAATTTTATACCTGAAGTTAATTGTCTAAACGACTTTAATATTTTATCTTTTAATAGGACTAATGCAGATGCTATGCTTTCGTCATTAAAACTAAATCACCTTAGTATTGAAGAAAAAGATTCAATAGAGAAAATATGTTCAAAATATTCTGATGTGTTTTTACTGCCAGGAGATATACTGACCACGACTACCGTTTACGAGCAATCGATAACACTTAAACCAAATGTTAGTCCTACGTACATTAAACCCTATAGATTACCTCATTCGATGAAACCTGAAATCTATCGACAAATTAAACAAATGTTAGAAGATGACATTATAGAAGAGTCTTCAAGCGAGTGGAACAGTCCTGTGTTACTTGTTCCTAAAAAATCTGACGGTTCTAAAAAGTGGCGTTTTGTAGTAGACTACAGGAAGCTTAATGATATGATAGTAGACGATAAGTTTCCACTACCAAACATTAGTGACATCTTAGATTCACTTTCAGGTTCTATGTATTTTAGTCATTTAGATTTGAAACAAGGCTATTTTCAAGTTAGTTTATGTCCTGACAGTCGCAAATACACTGCTTTCACCACCAGCACCGGTCAGTATCAATTAAAGCGTCTCCCTATGGGACTTAAAACTTCGTGTAGTAACTTTAGTAGAGTAATGGCAATTGCGATGTCCGGTCTGACGTATAACAAATGTCTAGTGTACCAAGACGATTTAATTATATTTGGCCGAAATCTACATTTTAATAATAAAAATTTAATTGATGTTCTCGAAAGGTTAAGAAAAGTTAATTTAAAATTAAATCCAGGCAAATGTCACCTGATGGGGTTTTACCTGATCCAGAAAAGACAATAGTTTTGCAAAATTATCCTGTACCTAAAAATGTAGATGAAGTGAAACGCTTCGTAGCTTTTTTTTGCAATTATTATCGTAAATTTATACCTTCATTTGCTCAGATTACATTACCTTTAAATCGTTTATGCAGAAAGAGTGTAGTTTTTAATTGGATAGAAGAATGTCAAAAGTCTTTCGATGTCTTAAAACAAAGGTTGATAAGCCCACCTATACCTCAGTACCCAGACTTCTCAGACTCTAATGAATTTATTATACAGACCGATGCGTCTGGTGTAGCAATTGGTGCAGTTTTGTGTAACAAAGACTTAAGGCCAGTAGCGTATGCTAGTAGACCATTAAATAAAGGAGAATTAAATTATCCCACTATACAAAAAGTACTGCTGTAGTTTGGGCAGCCAAGTACTTTAGGCCATACTTGTATGGTAGGTGTTTTACTATAATGACAGACCATAACCCACTTATTTATTTGTTGGGCATGAAAGATCCCTCTAGTAGGTTGTTAAAGTTTCGTTTAGTTCTCGAGGAGTATGATTTTAAAATAGTTTATGTAAAAGGGAAAGATAATGCAGTCGCGGATGCATTATCCAGAGTATATGTAACTTCGAGAGAGTTAAAAAGTATGAATGAGAAGATGTCAGAAGTTAATGTTTTGACTAGGGCGCTAAAAAGGAGAATGGATGAGGATAGTAAGAATGTATCACAGCCTATTAGTAAACCCACCGATGACGGGCCTGATCAACCTAGAGTCGTGGAGTTACTAAAAAGGCCAAGTGATGTCGTGGAAATGATTTTGCTTGAAAAGGATAAAGTAGATAAATATAGAAGAAATAATATGATAAGTGTTGAAGACGAGTGCCTCGCTTATATTCCTAGTAAAATGGTATTGAGTATAAACTTCAGCTTTAGGGCACATTTCTCGCGAGCCGAATTTGTGACTAAGTTAGAGAAGTTTAGTAAGAAAATATTTAATTTCAAAAGTAAAGGAACTATGCATAATTAAAAATAAAGAAAATGAAGATTTTATAAAAGGTTTGTGTAGTGAAATACAAACATTAGAAAATTGGACCGGTCCGAGAGTTTGCATATTAAGAGGAATAGAAAGTGAAAAACAATTTATTCTAAATGACTTTCATTTACTCCCCACCAGTGGACATGCTGGTGTGCGTAGAATGACCAATAACATCAAGAGACGATTTTACTGCCAGGTCTCGATAAAGATGTTCTCGATTTTGTAAAAAAGTGTTCTATTTGTCAAAAGACTAAATATAGTAGGTGGTTGAGCACATTATGTGACCCAAATTAATTATTAATTAACTTTTGCATATTCATTCAATAAAATGGGGTTTTCTTTGATAATTAGAAGCATAAATAGATACTTCCAAATGGTTTCAATTAGTTAGCATTTGAGGCTGTTTGGATCTCGCGCCTTTACGATTGGTGACGGTTTCGTCAGCTCTGGCGACACCAGCGCGGCCCCTGATTGGCTGTCGCCAACGCGGCTAAAACAAAATGGACATCGCATTCTTTCTGATTTTGAAAAATGCTCTCGGCTCTCGTTCGGCAAATGTTCAACACGTAATTTTTTGGTGCTTTGATGAACAATTGTGTAATATAAGTGAAGCCGCAAGAACCCTTTAAACATCGCCCTGCAGGGACTTCGGACATTGTTCGATATCTGGTTGGTGTAATTGCTACACGGCTGACTGAGGACAGGTGTGCTGGAAGGCGTACCCGAGCTGATCTCCAGGTTAGTGGGACCAATAGTTTTCGGTGCTACGTTTGAAACCATTTGTTTACTCAGTTTCTACAGAGTGGGTTTAATGGGAATATAAATATATTCTAAAGAAAAACATAAGTAAGTTCCCGCGTGTTGTCGGCTATTTACACGCCGCTTCACCATAGTTATGGTCCTTCAGATCCTGGATTATGTACTAGCATATCATACATTCAATTAAATACAGTTTTTAAGCAATATTTTTAAATAAAATACTTGGATGTTCGCAGAATAACGAAACTAAAGTTTTCTCGAAGTACCTACTTATTTTTATTTCAGTTAAAATATCCTGCATACGCATACACTCAACAACCGATAACAATTACAACTACTGCGTCGTCAGGTTTTGAAAAAATATTTTTGGACCTAGTAGGCACTTTAGATAAAGATAAAGACGGTAATTGTTACTTTGTTACGATTCAATATGAGCTAACTAAATTTATCGAAGCATATCCTATTAAAAATAAAGAGGCTGTCACTGTCGCGAAAGCGTTCGTACAAAATTTCATTTTACGTTTTGGAATACCTAAAATTATAGCTACTGATAGAGGTTCAGAATTTGTTTCATCTACTATGGTCGAAATTTGTAAATTATAAAAAATAGAAAAATTAATGTCCACATCATACCATCATCAAACAATCGGTTCGTTGGAGAATGCTCATAAGCATTTAGGCGCTTTTCTAAGGACCTATTCAGGCAATAACGGCTATGAATGGTCACACTGGATACTTTTTTGGTGTTTCAGTTTTAATAATACCGTCCATTCGGAGACTAAGTACACGCCCTTCGAACTTATTTTCGGTAGGTCTTGTAATATTCCTAATAATATTAAAAACTGTAATAAAATAGATCCTTTATATAATCCGGATGATTATTCTTTAGATTTAAGAAATAGATTACATGTAGCACTTAAGGATGCCAAACATAATTTAGTAACTAGTAAACAAATTAGGAAATTAGTATATGAGAAGAAATGTAATCCTGTTACTTATTATAAGGTTGATTTGGTGTTAGTTAAAAGTGAAGGGAGGAAGAAATTAGATGATATTTTTGACGGTCCTTATATTGTTTTAGAGGACATGGGTCCCAATGTTAAAATTTTAAAACATAACAAAGTTGAATTGATACACAAAGATAGAACTAAATTGTTCATAATTCATATTATATTTTATTTGAATATTTTATTGTAATGTTTTATTGCAATTTCTTATACGATCTAAGTAACAAAAAAAAAGTCAAAGAGCTCTGCTTTTTTTTCTTTTATCCCCGGAGGTGTGGTGTAGTAAGTATTTTGTAACTAAGTATATGTACGGGCTATGGTCACCGTACAGGGGAATATGGTTAAATGAAAGAGAAGGTTAAGCAAACTAATGGTTTATCTACTTAACTTACTCTAGGATGGTATGGTTAAAATGGTTATGAGCACACCCGAACCGAATGGTGACCGAAAATGTACTAATTTATATTAATGATGAAATAGCGCGGCTCGGCGTAAACTGCTGAGCGCGCACAATGTGATTGTACGAGGCTCGTGTCGATTATTGCATCGTACAGTATATGTAACCATGCCTTTTCTAGAATAAGCTAACTAAATTTATGTGCATTCATTGTGTGCTCACTAATAAACTAGACGGCAACCTGTTCGGATGCGTTTTATTTAACTCGACACTTCAGTGCAATAGGATGCGACTTCTTGGTCGTTTTTCCCTAACTTTTTCAAAGACACTGGACGGCAAACAAATGGTCGTGTACCTCTATATACTCAGCAATAACTGTCTTTTGTTCTTCAAGGGGGATCGTGCAGATAGGACCTGTCCGGGAGAAAAAAAAACGCAATCATTTTTTTGCCTACGTTTCTCGCCTGCCTCAATTTTGGTTGGTTTGCTGAAGAATGTTGCTTTCTTTCCGGCATGTACAATATATCCATGTTTCATCTCCTGTCACAATGTCATACACAGCATTTAAACGTCTGTTTAACAACACACGAGTCCGTTTTTGTTCTGGGGTGAGTTCATGAGGAATCCAGCGGCAACAAAGGTTTCTAACTTTTAAATGTTGATGTAAGATTTTTTGAATTTGGCTCATACCAACCCCCAAATGTTCTCGAATCTCATCATAGAAGAAGAAGAACTCATGAAGAAAGTTTTCTTCAATTAGTTGGATGACAGTAGCCACATTTTCCTCAGTGATCGCAGTTGAGGGCCGTCCTTCACGAATTTCACCATTGAGAGAAACACGGCCACGATCAAATTCTGGGTACCAATCCCTAACAGTGCTCAAATAAGGTGCTTCCCTCCCAAAAGCATTTTGAAGACGAGCAAGTGCAGTCTTGCGGAGTCAGTGAACTTTTAAAATCATAAAAAATTATCGCCCTAAAATATTATTTTATTTTACAATTTTAGGAAAACTTACAGCTAGAAAAACAAACTTAATGTAATACTAATAGGTGAAGGCCAATTACAAGTTTTCACAGATAAAATAATATAGATTATCCTAAACATGGTCGGATAAGTCAAAAGTCGACATAGGTATATAATTCGAAGAAAGCATTGCACAGTTGTTTTTTTAATTTCGTGACACTAGTGGAGAAAATGTCAATATCAACATCAACACTCCGGCATGCCGCATTATACATTCGATTCGCTCTTATCAGGTATGAGTTTTGTCTGTAGTTAGAATCTACAGAGGGAACATGTAACAAGTTAAATCGTGGAAGATGTGCTGACGGAACATTTAAAGTCATTTTGCTCACCAGTTCTGGGGAATCGATCGCTCCTCTCATAATGCCAAATAAAAATGACAAGTCCGCTATTTTTCTTCTCTCAATGAGTGCAAGATTGTGAATTTTTTTACACCGGCTCATGTAGTCAGGTAAATAACAACTACAACGATATTGTATAAATCTTAGAAACCTTATCTGAATGCGCTCTATGCGATCAACGTAGATGTTATACTTAGGATTCCACACTTGTGAACAATATTCTAGATGACTGCGAACGAGGGAACAGTTAAGTATTTTTATTGTTTTAATGTTTTTAAAGTCTGCCGAGATTCTTAGTATGAACCCGAGTGCTTTGGAGGCCTTGCTAACAATGTTATCAATGTGTGTGTCAAACAGTAGTTTTGAGTCAAAAGTAACTCCAAGGTCTTTAATGTTACTGACTCTTGTCAATCGGGTATCTAATAAGGACTAGGTTTACGAGTAAAGGAGCACACGCACCACTTATTGACATTTAAATCTAGACTATTTGTTCTGCAGTGCGCCTGAAATCTATTGAGATCCTCTTATAGTTCTTTAGCGTCCTGAACCGTATTTATTTGTTTCCTAACTTTCAAATCATCAGC
>CAWLEN010000123.1:0-15561 GCA_963859945.1 Euplagia quadripunctaria | reverse complement strand
CTTTTTGAAAGATGACAATGACATAATAAGAATGTGTACCTTTTCGCACGGTTGAAGTAAACTTTCGTTGCTACATAATGCAGATTTTTATGGAAAAAACACAATTGAACATTTTTTGCGGCTTTTACATGTAAATTAAACAAAAAGAAAAATGTAAGCAAATTATGTTGATATGAAATATCGTTATAACTATTATTAAGAACACCTATGGATTTAATTGGCGTTTTCGAGGAAAACCATTTCGCTTTTCTCTATGAGTTGAGACAATTTAAGATTATTTTTCTATATACTTGGCAGTTGATATCGTAATTCTTACGTAAGAAATAAACTGATATTAAGAAGATGAAAGATATTTCTCGCCTAAAACCTCTGAAACGTATTTCTTTTAAATATTAATATTATAGTTTAGGATTTTTTTTCTTAAGAATACAATATCGTTTGAAATCTATTTATGTATAGAATAATAAACGAAGTACCTGGGCGACCGACATTCATTCGGCGTTATTTATTTGTAAAAAAATGTTTTCGCTTCGCGTTTGTTCAGTCAATCAATTATTCTTTCAAAGGACAATATCCATATTGCTAGGATATTTGGCTTTAAATGAACAGTCAATATGTAGACAAATATGATATAGATTTTGTAACTTATACTAGCAAGAATGGAAGTTTTTTAAGTCGGGGTCGGGAAATCACGTCCTAATTCTGTTTCAAAAAATCTTGACATCAATCCCTATTCACATTTACCTACTTCCTCGAACTTCTATGACTGCCACGCTAAATTATCTTTCTTCTGACTTCCGACTGTTCCCTATTCGTTATCAGTAAATTTTCCTGTGATGTAAAGAAGATTTTAATTTTAAACGCAGTAGGCAGCCGTAATAGTTTACTTTTTATCCTACAACTTACCATAGACTTGAAACATAATTTTGTAACATTACTTTAATTTAAAGTGGTTACGAGGCAGGGCTCACAAATTGTGCAAAAATTTATTAAAATAGGTTTTATTAGTTAAGGAGTTCATCGCGAACAAACAAAGCGACACAATTTTTTTATTTATTAAAAAAAATATTGAAGGCTAATATTTTTTGCTGCTTTTTGTCGTAGTATCGTATAGGTGCCGTACGTACAGAGTTTGTCACTTGTACCGTTTAATCATTTGTGGGACTATAATACTTTTATATAGTCGAAGTGTCTTTAAGTCTCATGACTAACGCTGGATAAAGACATGTATTCCGACATCTAAACATTTACATTTAGGCTTTATTCTATTGTGTGTCAAATTTTAAAAACAAGGACATTTAGAAATAGCATATCTTTGAAAAAATCAGCATGATATCTTTAATTTTCTGCAACCTCCCTAAGAAATGTAATAAGAAAAACAAAAATCTGGATACCTTTTTTATAAATGGCTCCAAATTTTAAGGTTTTCTATTATTTATTCTGGTTTCTATTTATTCTCTATTTCAGTTCTGTTGGATACAATTCAGTTGGTTCAATCACTGCGAAGCTATTTGCCGCCGCCACACATCCAAGTCACCTCGTGGAAAAATGATGATAAACTTCGGTAAGTTAGCAGTAAGGTAATACTTGAAGCACATATTTTTAACCTTTTAGTCTTTAAAAGCCTAAATATAAATAACTTGAATAAATATAGTTAAAAGGTGTAATTTATTGTTATACCAATAAAGCTACATAACTTATCACTTATACTAAGATATTATTTGCACAATCCATTTTGCCCGCCCTTGATTATTCAATTGCTAGTTATGTATGGTAAAAACCCATTCATCCCATTTGGGTTAAAACCGGGTGATTTGGGTTTTAACCCGGTTATTACCCATTATCGCCCATTTTACTGGGTGAAAATGGGAATTTCAAAATATTTATTAGTCGTACAACGTAGTAAAAATTAGAAATCATTATATTAGATAACACGCAGTTTAAGTATCATCATTATCGGAAATACGGTCACAAAAACAAAATTGTTAATCCAGACGTAGATGGTTCAGGGCTGGTACTACGTAGTGATGTGATTTCTATATGGTTTCGGGATTCCATCTGTAGATGGTGAAGCAGGCACGCAATTCTCGATGTCATCACGTGATGACATCGAGAATTGCGTGCCTGCTGTACTGTGCTGAATGTGCGTACATCATCAACATACTTGTGTAATAAAGTCCAATTTAATATCAATTCTTTTTTTGCTTATTGTGGGCACTAAAGGACCGCTCTAAGGCAGCAAAATTGCAAGTTACTGTGAGAATTCGGACAGTAACACTATTCAGTGCAGTAGACCCACATAGTTAGTTAGTTTCACCATGTTACTGGACTTACATTCTTAATATTTGCCTACAGAAATGTTGGCTCCAAAAACCATCTCTAACTCAATAAGAAGCCAAGTTCGCCATGACATTTAAACCTATAGTTTGTCAATGTTCATGAATGAACTCCATGGTCACACCATTCTGGTCTTTGTCTAGAGTAGCCGAGGATTGAATTATTTTAATTTTCTATTATTTCTCCTAAGCCATGCGTCCAAATAACATGCTATAACGGGCAAACTTTATCTTCATACAATTGTCTTGACGATGAAGTACCTTTTGTTTGTAAGGATTAATAATGCTCCATGCCTAATAATAATGCGACACAGGAGTAATTCCTAATGCGGGAGTTGTCTTTATAAAAAAAAAATGCTCATAACCCACTTTTTAATTTTCAATTTTGTTCCGTCGCAACATCTTATTGAAGCTTATGTATAAGAGATAGGCAGATGGTATCCCGGACTTTTTTTTATATGTACTAAGGACCAATATTTTTGTAGAACATATTACGACAGCGTACGCGGATAAAGCAGTTGGAGAGTGCTTTTTCTTCCGACTTACTGACCAAAAATCAAACTTTTAAATCAACTGAGGGGTGTAACCTGATGCTAGATAGCCTAAAGTCTAGTTACGAAAAAAAATCGTTTTGTATATGATAGCCTCATGAATTATGTATTCATATACAAAAAGAAATTTTCGAATCCGAGTGGCAGTTCCAGAGGTTAGTGCGTTTAAACAAACAACCAAACAAACAAAAATCTTTTCAGCTTTTTTATATTAGTATAGATAAGCAACAAAAGCGATTGCACGACGTTATTAGCACTATTTGACCGATTGCAATTTGTTCTTAATTATTTAACAACTCAGACACAAATGCCGTATTTATATACAGACACTATCCTGACACAAAAACTGTTAAAGTGTAAACTAAGCTATCGTAGTCTGAATTAAACTTTAAACTCAAAATTCTACATTATTTAGTTTTCCTTCACCCAAACCACCCAGTGGGTGGAATGAAATGGGTGATAACTGGGTTTTTACCCAGTCCTGGGTTTTAACCCGGGTCCATTTCTAGCTAGGTCTGACTGTTCTCTTTTCTGTTTAAATCTCTCCCTTTTATTTATGTTTGTCTCGGTTAGAGGATTTTGTTTGTGGTTGGTTGTTTTTTATGTCGAATTGTTTTTTTAGAAATGCATGTAATATTTATATGGTTTGTTTGCCTAATATTGATTATTATTATTTTTTACCTGACTTTACCGAAACTGCCAATCCGTTAGCCGCTTTGTGATTCAAAGATATTTGAAACGTAACTGGTTCCACCAAAATTCCCAATATATTACATAAATTTACAATATCATAAAATATGTAAGCAACTTCGTGTGAGACCTTCTTTTTATTCTTTCCTACTCATTTTATTCTTTCTGGTATAAGTATTTAGTTAACGCCTGTTGCCAAAGTTATCTTTTCTGATTATTTCTTTACCGTATCTAGATATTATGAGTTAAATCATAAGCTCTAGTATCAACCGACCGTGAGATTTCGCTCCAAGTAGCACTCTGCAGTTGCGGCTGCTCATCACATTGTATTGCCTATACCCGCTCACTATAAGGTGAGAGTATCAGTATCCCTTTGTAAAACTCGTCACTTTTGGAGACATTGGTTGACTGACAAATAAATTTTCATACATTTTTTTTGCAGTTCAAACAATATGGAGGAATTGGAGAGCCGCAAGATAGTGAGCGGTAACTAGCCACCGGACGCGCACGCCGCCGACGGCTGAGCGCCCGGTGACGTCACGCAGCGCCCACTGTCTCGGTCTCACTGCACGGTTCACACTCGGCTGGGCGCTTCTGAACACTGAAGTATAAATGTTAGCGAACAGAGGTACCGACTACATGTTAGGTGGTACTATATTCATTTTGATCTTACTATATTTTTATTGTTTCTCTCGAGCAAATAGATGTTTGTGACATGGTGAAAATAGACTATACCGATTTCAATAGATCATACAGTGAGTGGCAGTTGACTATTAGTATGGACACAACGAAATTTTTTCTTAAATGGGTGAGCACCAAAGTATTAAAAGAGAAACAAGTTTAAATAGCAATATAATATCGATACTTTCAAAATATTCAACGCTTAGGAGGGTAGGCAGTTAATGACTACCGATTAGGTAGAAACAACATATTTTTAAAAGTCTATTTATTATTTGTATCACTTAGGTTATAAAGTTAGGTCTATTATGAGACAAAAAATTTAAAGCACATTTACCTTAGGCGGGATTGAAGAAAATGACTTCAGTGTTCGGAGGAAAAGATTATTTAAATTCACATTTTAAACAGATCTGCGTATTAAGTCATTATACAATAAAACATGTCATTAGTTCGTAAGTTAACGCGACGTTTCATCGTTTGTTGTAATGTTTAAATGTTGTACTGATAGTACGTAAACATATAGTGTACATGGACCGACGAAGGTGGGCAGTTGTTGGGGTTTAGTTGTTCTAGGAATGTTGTAGGCGATACGAGGCGTCCAAGTTGACGCTGAATAACTCCAAGATCAGGTGAATGTACATCTTGAAACGTCATCACCTCACTCAGCACAAACTGAATTTATATATAGTTAATTTTTTACGCTACTTTTGTTTTGCAGTTTCTATTGCTTTAGTTGTTGGTATTGCAGAAGTTTTCTTTTACATAGTTTACTTACACTTTTGTTTTTTATTAATTTCATATTGTCTGTTGTACAAGGGCATACAACATGTTTGCTATTGCTTTCGTTGTTAAAGAACGTGTCTATTGAGGTTAAGGTATTTTTACATTAATTTGAAGATTCGTCCTAATTAAGTTTAATCTGAGTTATTATCGTAAGTGCATTATTTACACTGTGATAGAAGTGTAATAGGTGTAGGTCTGAGCGAAGTCTTGACATGAATGTAACTTAGAAGAGTGTGTAGTTAAGTGCGTTAGAGTGCGAGCTAAATGTTCGGACTTTGAACGCGATGCATTCGGCCAGTGGTCTTCAAATGGATATATTTGAGGGCGCAACTCGCTAGGTATTGTGCGCGTTTTATTATATAATAAAGTTTGATCGCCAAGTCTTGTCTTGTGAGTGATAGGGAGGTTAGTATCTTAATGAAGACTGCAAATTTTTCACGTTCGTCTTAGCTGATGTTGCCTGTGGGTGTATAAAACTAGGTTCAGTAAGTTATGATGAGATGTGCATACTGCACACTGGGATAAGTCTTGTCGTACAAACGGAATTTTTATTGATTAGGTTAATTCAATTTATAAATTATTATTTGTAGTTAGGCCCCTTTTACAGTACCTATTGATTTGTGTTATATGTATATTGTCTCAGTGTGCAGTAGAGTAAATAGAATGGTCGAAGGAACTGAGCTGCAGTTTACTTTGACAGTTTTGTATCATCGAAAGGAGTCACTATTTACTTCCGTAACATCATCATGTGAAATAATGGACTACATAATTTTAATGATTAGTGCAATAATTAGGCAAAGCCTACTTTAAATTTAAAGTTTTGTATCTTAGTATTGTAATTCTAAATTATAAACATATATGTATAATGTATAAGTTGTCGTCATATTATACACTCCGTAAGGACCTTGTCCGTCAGTCTTACGACCGGGTGATGTACGCATCACAATTTATTTGTTGTTGTCAAATATATTATTAATTTTAAGCAGCTTATTATAGGTAAGTGCGTTGTACATTTATGTTGTATTTCATATTAATCGTATTAGCTGTTTACTACGAGATAGCTAATAGTTGGTATGTTATATCGATTCATTACATAGTAATCGTTTTGGTACATAATCCAAATATTTAACGAGGCTACTACGTTTTCATCGACAACTAACAAAACACCTAATATTAATTAAGTTGATATAACCGTCAAAATCTTGTTCTCAAAAAAGTATTATAAACTTCCAAAAGAATCTCTCTCTGTATTAGAATTATAAGCTTTCTAGTCAAAAATGGATTTCGTATTGCATTTTTATAAATATGATTGGAGTTCTAAGTTATAAAAAAATAATAGATTGATGCCTTGTTTTACACAGCGCTCTGTCTTGTCTGTTTCACTCAACAGCTCCGTATGAAATACCTAGTTTGAAGTTGTAAGCTTTACTACCTGCTCGACAAAATTATATAGAACTTTTTGTGGCTTAAGTGTTTTGTACAAATTGACGTTTTCTATCACTTGATTGGCTTATATGCGTTGCAATACCATTTTTCTTTTTTAAAAAATGGGGGGTGCCGGCAAGAGGATGAAAAATACTTTACGACCTATTCTCATACCTACCAAATATACAAATTCATTAAAATCGGTCGAGCCGTTTCGGAGGAGTTCGACCACAAACAGCGTGACACGAGATTTTTATATATTAGATTATGGTTAAAATAAAATCGGTCGAGCCGTTTCGGAGGAGTTCGACCACAAACAGCGTGACACGAGATTTTTATATATTAGATTATGGTTAAAATAAAATCGGTCGAGCCGTTTCGGAGGAGTTCGACCACAAACAGCGTGACAAGAGATTTTTATATATTAGATTATGGTTAAAACAACACAGATTTGCTGAACGCCAACTTCTGACACTGACAGAGCGACTAGGGTTTATTTTCCATTGTATCACTTTTCCTTAATGATGGTTACTTCATACGTAATAACGTACATAGCTTTTTTATTGTTTCGTAATATTTATATACACATTACTCAAGTAATTCATCACCAATGATAACTTCTATTCCTTATTGAGAAGCATTTATACGGTTATACGTACCACTAATGTTTAATTCTCGTTTTGGCATCTGAATACTGTGATAAATTTTTATTCAATCAAAATGTAATTTTGACATTAAAATGCAATATACCAATCGGAAAGTAGTTACTATTATACGTATATATTGTATTTCTATATGTTTTTAAGTTAATAGTGTACATTATAGCTGATAGGGATGTATTAGACTGAAAGAAACAATGTATTCTGCCCACTGAAATATTGGCTATTAACGTTGCACACTGTTTACAACATGCAAGTTTATATATGTGTAGTCCTAATATCCAACATTTTAGATTCGACTTAGGTCTCGTCAGCTGTATGTACCTATGTATTGTCTAAATTGGCCTTGCCATGTAAATTATTATTTGTATTCGGAGAATTTTTAAATTGTAAAGGTGGTAACTTAGAAATGAAAAGCAGTGCTTAGAGATAAATAAATAATTATTAAAATGACAACTTTTACGTTTTAATTTCACTTCCATAATATACTTTAAGGGCGAACATTACAAATAAAAACAAAGACGGACAACGATTTCATTAATTAATATCTATATCGTGTAATTTTAATCCAACATAATAATATATGATACAAACAAACAAAATTAAATGAATATACATATATGGTTATGCACTACTTATGAAGTAGACCAATAAAAATTATTGAATAATATCTAACATGGCGAGCTTCAGCCTAAAAATGGGTTTTGAAATAAAATCAATTTTAATTAATTGTACGAGATGAAAGGGCTTGTCTAGGTAGGTACAACTTACATTTTATTCATAATAGATGAATAAATTTCACTTTTTTTCAAATGGAAATTCTTAAATATGAAAGATTGTTTTATTTTGTATTTTCGTTCACTCAGAAGTTAAAGTGGTGGTAATGGAT
This sequence comes from Euplagia quadripunctaria, assembly GCA_963859945.1. NCBI lineage: Eukaryota > Metazoa > Arthropoda > Insecta > Lepidoptera > Erebidae > Euplagia > Euplagia quadripunctaria. The sequence continues at coordinate 7,550 of CAWLEN010000123.1, read as the reverse complement.
ACGATTCCGACTCGGTACGCTGCCGACGCGAGCCCCCTCCCAACAGCAACATTTAGTGAAGTAGGGAGGGGTTATCAGAAATACTCGTGACCTCTGATTAGTCGTAGCAACTCTTCAACATATTAGCTAAGTAGGTACTGAGACTTTGGCGCAGCTTTCACACTAATTTCAAGTTTGAGATTAATTTTAGAATTATACTCGCCATGTTAAATTAATTATTATAAAAAAATAACTAGTGTACATATATATATACAACACACGTGGAATGTATGCCATGAAACCACATTTTGGCACAGTACAACATTTATATATTAATATACTCTCGAACGTACAAGTAATTATACACCACTCGTGTACCGCCATTCGGGACTACTGCCTTTGGTAAGTGACAATGTTCATTTTTTTTAAATTACAAATTGATATTTTTTATAAATTTCGAATACTGAAATATACGCTAATCACAGTAAGTACATGTCAATTTAATTTGTCCCGAAAGCCGGTATTAAAAATAAATTATGAATAACTAGTGGTGAAACCTATGAATCATATTGTAGAAAAAGTACAAAACATCTATACAATAGTTCAAAATACATACACATATGGAACTAGTGCTAATTAACATGAAGAATGAAATATATTTATCGATGTGTGTGCGTTTAGTTTTAGAAAATATGTTATCATTATTGTGCCACTTTCAGAATACAATCTGGAGACGAGGAAGGATCTTATTGTACTAAGCCCATCTATCTATTCCAAAAGTGAGTGGGTTAAGCAACGTTATTTTACGGAAAAGTAATGATTTTCCACAGACTGGGTGACAACTCGCATAATAAGGAAATGTTTGTCTCGGTGGCAGTTGGCGAGGTGACCACTAAAACCATTGCGTCATCCGCGAACTCTAATATCATATTATGAGAGTAGATTGAGATAGAAAATGAGATATTAATGTATATAAATAAAATGAGAGACATTTCTTCAGGACCTTATCATGCAATTAAAAGTGCCATCATTATTTTTTATGAATTACCCGGTAAATAAAACTAGTTAGTGAGACGTTTCACTTTTCCACTTTATACATTATTGGATGAAAGAATGTACACATATATATATGTAGTAGAGGTCTTTTTTAGACAGAATACGTGTTTGTGACGATAAGATGTAAGAATAGGGTACGCTTCTTGAAAAAGGTGCGATAGTATTGGAAACACCCACGTCACACCATTATTGTTGGTTTTAGTAGGCTGCGGTAACGTCTTCATGTGTTTCACTAGTTACAGGAACTTGGTTTGGGGAACGAGATGCAGGTATACTGACCCTGCTTTTATAACGATTGCGTTGGTGGGGTGGGGGCAGTTTAAACAAGTACGTAGTTGAGGAGAGGTCCCCTTACAATCCCACACGAAGTACACCCAGACTCAGTACAACTATCTATCTATCATACACAAATATTTGTTCCACATGGGAATCGAACCCACAACGCTCGATGCACTGGTAGTTGGCGAAGGTATCTTAAACCACTGCGCCATTCCTTCAGCAGCAGTGTAAAGTTTATTTTGTTTTAATACATAAACATATACCTAAAAGCTTAACATTCAACATTGTGTGGTTTTAACTTGAAATATAATTCGATGGAACACATATTTCTAACTAAAAATCACTTCATTAAAATAAGGCGTCCGCGTTATAAATTAATAAATGCACTTTGGTATATATACTAATTTCTAACTAAATGATGGAAATTGTACTTTGAACTAGAAATGTTTTATTACAGACTCTTTTAATTCCATTACAGTTTGAATATAATTTTTTCTGATATCATGGCAAAAAAAAAGGATTCGACGAATTGAGAACCTCCTCCTTTTCTGAAGTCGGTTAAAAATATTAATATAGATTTTCTTCTGATTAAGACCTGTTAAAATACATGTAGACAATAAATAGTCTATTTTGCCGGACCCAATTAACCAGGCCGACATATGCGGCGGTTTAGACTTCTTTATATAATTGTGTTTGGGTATCTGTACTATGTATACACAATATTTAGCTAGTTAGTATTGCATGGTAACGAAATTATAGATGAAATAGTGTCTGTAATTGCTGTTAATGGTGCTAGGACAAAACTAAATGTATGAACCGTTATGAACTGCTAAGGTCTTATTACAATCAATTACGTTTTAATTTATTGTGAATATATAGTGAATGCACTTTAATATTAGAGTTAAAGTATTAAATTACCATTTAAAAAAAGTTGAAGCTCACCTTTTAAAAGAAAAAATATTAATTTCATTGAAGTATTTACCATCATTATATTATCTATGCATTTCTGCCAGTGAAGATTAAATGCTTGCGATAAAATTTGGGCAACTGGACTCAGTAAATAGGAGACTTCTTGAGAACTTTCGAGACTTTTTGGTCCATGAAAAAAATCTCGAAATTATAAAAAAATGTAATCGAGTTTAGAGCGAGTTCTGGTGAGGAGTACGGACGATGAAGGCTTCTAAGTAGGTCTTTCGGATCGCTTTTCAGATCATTATGGATGATTTACTGTCTGGTGCTACTCACCTTTCATTTGCTTCAAGGTCAATTTTTCTCCACAGAAGCGATTAAATCAAGAACTTACACTTTCATCAGTCGTGTCAACTGCTTTTAAAATGCTGTCTCTTATATGTTAAAAGCACGTCGAACATCATATCAAAAAGAAAATGATTCTAATATTTGAGGTTTCCATGTTTAACTGAAATACTAAGGTAATGTGATTTTTGATGTTGAAGTCTAATGCGGAGTCAGACCAGCTGCGTCAAATTAATATAAATATTTATTTTATAAACAATCATCTTTTCTTAAAAAAATAAAATAATTTTCATAAACTATCCTTTTATGCAAAGTATCTGTAAAAAATAATTTCGATGATTCACATCTGCCAGGCGCCCCGCGACGCCTCACTTTTTTAATTTAAAATGTACTTTAAGTTTCTTTTAATTTTTTTTAATCAGAAATCTCTCACCGTACATATTTGCTTTAAACCGATTGCTACGTTAACACAGCAATTTCATACTTTTACCCCTGTCACCTGAGTCGGGTCCTAGCCTGTTCTGCAGATGTTTCTCTTGTCAGTCGCATCCACAGGTTGAATAAATAGATAAAGTATGACAGTTAAGTACCACATTATATTTTAAAGTACGATCTACACTTAGGAATGTAAGTAGTTTGAGTTCAAGTAGCGAAACTCCCTCACTAGCGAATTCGGTTCCGTGTAAACACAATTTTAAATTGCGAACATCCTTACGATAAACCCGTTTAATATGCTTGTGCATACAATATAAATCTTATTACAACATGAAAAAGTATAAAATTTAATATCAACATTATTATTATTGCACTAGTAAATTTAAAATTCCAGAAACATATACTGCACATTCTGCAGACTCTTAAAGAAACACACACATACACTTACTTCTAAACAATGATTCACAACTTTGCTTTCATTGTGGATGTGTGGCCGATCCACGATCGTTTTGGAAGAATATCATTCGTTGTTTAAGATGTCCTTGAAATGGTGGAGGTACCAGCAGTCGACTTAAAGACGTATACAGAGTCGTCGAGCCAATAGTATGCTTGTGCGAAGTCGCCTTCACATAGGTAGGGGGCTCGAGTCCATGAGACCAGCTCGAAGCCAACCTCTTCGCTCATAAACTTGACAAAGGTTGCCAACTGCCCTTCGAAGTCACTGCCTTCAATTGGTAGCCGTTCTTCAGGTTTATGGTCTGGGGTGACTGTAAGTAGGAACACATTAATCTAGATTAAAAATAATTTAAAGATTCTGTACTATCCTATACCTACTCCAGGATCCCTGTAACAGTTCAACCAGAACCACGGAATACCTAGTTTGCCAGAACCATAATAAAGTTTCAACTTATTTATGTAAAATATTTAAAGATTTCTTAGGTCTTTATATGTGAAGTCTACTTGGCTCGATTGGTGGTCTATAATTGAACGAGGTGTCTTCACTGAAAAATCAGTGAAGTTTTGAAGAGAACAACTTCAGTGATTGGGATATAAAGCGTAGTTGTAGGTATACGGCTGTTACCTTAGTGTACCTAAGCATAACAATGACGGTTTGTATAATGTGTGACTTTGGTACCTTCTACGTAAGGCTTGTAAGGGAGCACAAGAGCCAACAAAAGGATGCCGCCTGGAGCTAGCGCGTCTTTGGCTTGCAGCAGCATCGTTTTTGGCTTGTTGCAGCGGTCCAGCAAGTTCAGCATGCATATGCAGTCGAACTGGCGGTAGCGGTACCAACTCTCGGTGTCCAATATTCTGGAAAAAAGAAAATGTAATCATAATAATGTTTTTTTTTTTAATTCCCACAAAAATATACAAAAGTTATAGGTAAATGTTTTGATCCAAAATTTTGTGGGAATCAGGAACCCAAACGAGGTTGCTATGGGCTCCTGGCAGAATAGGAAAACAAAAAACACCAACAAATGTACAAGTGGGCATCCAAAAATGGAGAAAAAACAATAAAAAATAATAAGGAATATAAAAGCTTCTCAGGAAGTACATCCAAGCTTCATAGATTAACAAAAACTAATTTTGTGTCTGTGTGTGTGTTGTGTTCGTGTGTTTGTATGTTATATTTTGACAGAATGATGACTTATTCGTATTGGTTTTAAAGGTATTATTAGTAGAAGACTATCTCCTACTGATAACAAAGAGGCTCGCTTCTGTAGAGGCAGTGTGTCTCCTGGCATTACGTATGTCGGGGGACGTGGGAGATGCCGTGTGGTTTTAATCTATTTAAACCACACGGTCGTCACGGACGGATTCGTATCATCTATACGAGTATATACTAATTGCTTTTTCGTGCTCTTGGCAGAGTGAAGGTTTTCATATGGAAAGAATGTATAAACGCATTAATTAAAAAACAATAATTTCCTCAAATCTCATAGTCATGAGATTATATAAAGATATATGTATGTTCAAATTACTAGTCTCAAAAAGTCTCGGTATAAAAAAGAAGAAAGAAAAGGTATTAATACCAGTGCCAAATAAAAAGTGAGTGATGTTTCCACACATTGACAAAAGTAGTTGTACCCAATTGATAGGTCTTAAAATGGACATATCCTACTGTCCCACTAATATTATAAATGTGAAAGTTTGGATGGATGGATGGATGTTTGTTACTCTTTCACGCAAAAACCACTGAACCGATTGCGATAAAACTTGGTATGTAGATAGCTGGAGACCTGGATTAACGCACAGGCTACTTTTTACCCCGATATTCCCACGGGATCGGGATTTACGCGGGTGAAACCGCGGGGCGCAGCCAGTTATTATATAATTATAAGACGAAGATTGAAGAATTCAACTCGAATGTGGATGCCTCGAATGCTCATTGGGGAACTAAGGCAAGCTCTTTTTTTTGGGTTCCGTACCCGAAGGGTAACAAACGGGACCCTATTACTAAGCCTCCGCTGTCCGTCTGTCTGTCTGTCAACGGGCTGTACCTAATGATCCGTAATAGGTAGACAGTTGAAATTTTCATAGAATGTGTATATCTGTTGCCGCTAGAACAACAAATAATAAAAAAAATTTAAAGGGAGCTCCCCTACTAGAAACCTATTTGTTTTGGCGTATAGTATTAAATCTTGTACGATGGTGCGGAACCCATCATGCGCGAGTCCAACAATATGGTAGTGGTATAAACGGCTTACTTGTATCCTTTATTCGCGAGGCTTTTTCTCATACTAGCAGATATTTCAGTAGCGTAATTGTGTGGGTAGATGTGAGCGAAGCGGCGGCTAACTTCTCCATCTCCAGCACCGATATCCACGAGGGCGCCGGCACCGATAGCATTTCCCCCTGGCCGAAGTAACGCCTGCGCTTGTGCTTCGGAGAGGACAAACATTGAACCGCGACCAAGCCACCTGGAAAATTTAGATCATATTTTAACGCTTAGAATTTTTATTACGATATTTAAATATATGATTTTATTATGTCATTTTGCTGTCAATATGTTCGGAGGCAACTATAGATTATTTGGCAAAATCTTAGTGTCCATTATTAACTAAGGTAGGTATTAACCTAATTTTACTGATAATTAATAATTGTAACATTTGATATTTGATTTATTCGTTTCTTAAATATTCTTAGAAAATACACTTATTAGTCATTAGGACTTAAATACAACTAAGTAGTGGACCATCATGAAATGAATACGGGGTAAGAGAAAATTGCTACAAAGAACAGGGTGTGGTAACATTCGACCGCCTCGAGTGAACATGCGATGTTTTATTACTGGCGCAGTTACAATGCAACTAATTATTTTCGTATCTAAGTTAATTATTGCAATAACAAAGCCCGTTCGCTGTTTGAACCTTCTACCTAATTTAATAGAAACTTCCTTGAAAGCGGTTTGTGAGTGAGCTAGTCGCGATAGAGCTAGGCAACAATAGGGCAATTATCCACTACCGTCATTCGTGTGGTGATGCCGTTGGTGGTATATAGCGCCCGGTCCGCAATTACCGGGGATAAAGTACAAAGCGCGCTGCGGGCAACGGCGTTGCAACTGCGCTCCGGTAAATTGTGTGCCGGGGGCGATCGCACCGCGACCCGCGACGTCTTCATCGCGCCTCGGGCACCGCCGTTCAGCGCAAGTGGATAATGAGTAAGAAATCCCGCTCTCATTAACTGAGACTGAGCGACGCTGCGATCGATACGAATTCGTCTGTGCCGGGTAAAGGGATAATCGGCGCAGCTCGAGCTATGTTATTAGTCGTAGTACCATATATCACGTACGGCATTATCCGCGGCCTCCGGCGGCCGCGCCACAATTACAGCGGCCTGCACGCCGAACACCGTTCAGTCAGAAAGCCCTATTAGGGCATCTTGAAAGGTGGTGTTGCTCAAGTCCGAAAGTGGAATTCTGCCTACCATTTTCAGCTAATCTCCCAATAAAACTCAGCTACAGTAGTTCTATTTAAGTCAAGCGAGCATGAAATAAATTACATGTATCTAGTGGGTATGACGGAACGATGAGGTATCCGCGACTGTCTCTCGTGGCTTGTTTGAGGACAGCGCAACGGTGTCGATTGATTGCTTTATTGTCCCGTCGAGGCGCGGGCGCGAGCGCCCAGTGGCGACGTCACATACATGATACATAAAGCGGCTGCGCGTCCACAACTAATGAGCACAGGCTCCGCGTAATTGTCACCGGCCGCCGCGTAAACTCGTGAGATTCCATTGCCAATGTGACAGCACAGAATTGAGTCAACACGCAAAAAAATTGTGGGAATATGACGCCGCCTGTTACTGTGCAAGCGGTGAAGTCGTCTGATTGATTTATAATGGCCATAACAAAGATAAGCACCATCGTTGCGACTATACTTTGCCAATCCAATACCTTGTAAAAAGATTCGAAATATGGACCTATTCTTAAAAAAATGTGATGAAAAAGTGATATTCGATATTGTAGAAAGATATGAAAACTTTCTTGATAGGAAACAGCGTACACGGCAGTTCAGAACTATGAAGTAACAGATAACAGAAACCTC
>CAWLEN010000120.1:0-16383 GCA_963859945.1 Euplagia quadripunctaria | reverse complement strand
CGGTGTCTGATAAAATGTGTTGTTTATTTCGAAATTTTATTAGGTAATGCTGTGGCAACATTTTGTTGCTCTAATGTTGAATATATATGTATTATATGAGTTAGCTTCAGATCTTTATTTACAAGTTTTAATAGGTGAATATATTAATGCAGCTATTTCTAAGATTGTAAGTCTATGTTCCTATAAATAGATGAATCTCCTAAAAGATATTATTAGTTAATAATATATCTACGGCAATTATTTTCTAAATTTATTATTTTATTCCTGTATATTTAATCATGAAAGATTTAGTTAAAACGGTAACAAATGCTCACTATTTTTGTGTCGTAATATAATTTTTCAGTGTCATGTAAATAGACGTCCAAAGCGATTGATCATATTAAAAATAACGTACATAAATCCATTTAACTTAGCAAGATATGAAAGGCTATAGGTACACGTATTACGTAACTGCAGACAGTAAATAATATTATAAAAAAATATCCAGTTTATAATAGTAATTAGTAGCACCTACCACTTCTCATTCCCAATATTGATATAATTAGGTCAAGGTGCAATATTGAAATGGTTATTGTTCGAAGGGAATTATAATCCCAATCTCTTTAAATCTAAAGTAAGCTGAAACTAATAGTTTTTTTTATATATTTAACCATTAAAGAAAAGAACATGTTAGATACAAGTAGGATTAGGCAATTTTCGGTTGCCAAGATTTTTAATGTTACCATGGCAATGACCCACAGGTCATTAATTAGATTTTATACTTCTATACGTACATATATTCTTTTATTTAAATTCATTTGTAAATTACTCTAAATGACGCCAATGCGGCGGTGTTGTATGTGAGAGGTATGTCGATGCTAATTTCAACTATACTACATTATCCCTAAGAGTAGTGAAATATATGTTAGACTACGGCATTGTAACATGTTATTATTCTGGCTGTTCGTATTGCGTAACGGTGGATTCAGCACTGTAATTTTTTAATGTCTGAGTACTGTGTACTGTAGGGATATTGTGATTTATGTCAAACGCTGTTTAAAGATATCAAAGTCTACCCAATTTGATTATTGAAGTGCTCATTAGAAATCAACAGTATTGTGTAAATGGATTGATCAATTATTTGATGTGTAGGTAGAATTATATTTTAAGTAGGTAGGTTTAAAGTTACATTAAGAGAGTACTGAATATTGTTATGGCTACATCATTAAGTTATACATAATCAATTGAATTGTACTTGATCAAAAGTAAAAACTGAGTCCAAATTACATTCCATTGTATATCTTTGTACATATAAATTGTAATAATTGTGTATTACCAAATTTTAGATCAGGTATCAAAGAGCTTTAAGGATATTTATATTAAGAAAGTTTATTGCTCATAATCTTCTATTACTACTTTCTGATAAGTATACATTTAAATGCATTTATATATTATTTTTAACTTTCTATTTCCTATCCACATTTAAATAAGCCTTTTGTCCGTGGAATAGTGTCTGTGGCATCTGTCATTATATAGCTCTAAACAGTTATTGGCTCTTACCATGAGAGGAAATTGTTGTGAAATACATTTGATTTTTCTATTGACAGTACTATTAGCCTTGTTTAAAAATATTTGATAGCATGACTAGTCCCGTCATATACATGTTTTGCTGTAGCACACCTTTTTAAAAGATTGAGATTAGATATTATTACCCATATTCGTCCTATTTTATGCTCAATGGTGAAACCCTTGAATGAAATAAGTAACAAAATTATGATTCAATAATGGTGGAAATGACAATTATACTTTCTCATCACAAGTACTAGATATATTTTAATGGATATAGCACCTTCTTACTAATGCTATCACAAATACAGTGATGTCCATTTAAATAAATAAATTTGTTACTAGTTTATATTATTGAATTTACTGTTAGGTATTGGGTTTACCTTAATAAAATAAGCATAATTTTATTTGCTCAAAATATTTTTATATTGAATAACTATGACAGCTGTATAATTATTTTTATGAATTGTATCCTCTATTTGTACATGTATGTCAATATGTACTATTATTGTATACAGTACAGTGTAATAAATAATCGGTTTAACTAGTAAATAGCCATACTTGCTTTTTTCAGGTGTGATATTATTTTAAGTATTATCTTTACGTAAACTTTTAAAAATGCCATTTATATAATGTTACAATGTAATCTGTATATCATTTTACATTGTCGTTTTCTCCTAATGATTTATGATCTGAATTTGAGCAATCTCAAGCCAACATAGCAGCTTTATCTATGTTTAGTATACAAATGTCTCACTACTTGTTATACAAATTGAATGTCAAAAACAGACTATAAGGCAATATTTTTATTTACATTAATGGAATTTTATGGCAGTATTATGTATAAGCAATATATGTATATTTTTTGTTTAACCTGAATATATAGTAAATGTTTATTAAATAAATATACTGTTGGTTGTAAAATGTTCTATTTTTATTTTAAATAGCCACAAAAAAAAGCACATTATTATACATATTTTTTTCTTAAATGCTGTCTGGTTAGATGACATTGATTAGACCTAAATAATATGATATTCAACACAGCAAAAATAAAAATAAAACTTATTTAAGAGTTAGAATAATCCTTCCATTAATAAAATTCATAGGCACTACACTCCTGACAGCATTTCCCTTGTTAAAAAGGGCCTCTGTCGGTCTGAACCTACCTGGGCTTCCCCAAAACACAAATGTAAGTACAACCATGTATTTAATAACTATAATTATCTAAGAGTAATGGTATAATCTAAAATACATATGTGATAACATATAATGTATATAATCTATTGGTCTTTTTGAGTAAGCAAATGAGTTTTTATTTTCTGAAGTAGTTCTTTTTTTACAGTATCTGGAACTAAAGCTCGTGCACGTGGTGTTACTTTTGATACTAGTCCATCAAATGTAACATTATTACTTTCATTTTCCTTAACAACATCTCTGCAAAGCATTCTAACTTGATCTCTCCAACCACATTCTATTAGACGTCTTCTTAGAAGTTCTTTGAACCTATAACAAAAATAATTATGTTAAAGCAAGATTATATTACAGATAATTAATTAGTGCTACACTGAAAGCTGAAGATGTTTTGGAATTATTAATTACTAGCTGCGCCCTGCGGTTTCACCAAGTTAATCCAGGTGTCCAACCATCTACTAAGTTTCATCGCAATCGGTTAAGTAGTTTTAGCGTGAAAGAGCAACAAACATCCATACATCCCCACAAACTTTCATGTTTATATTATTAGTAGGATAGTTCAATATGTTTTTAAGTAGTGTGAAAGTCATAAGGAAAGGAACAATTCTAGAATCCTTTCCAGTTTTCCAATGCTATATAAATGAGTGTTGATAATTGACAGAGAAAGAGTTTTAGTATTGCATTGCTATTAATTAATTCATTAATGAGTCTAAAATGACAGTGGTAACTCTTTATATTATATATAATTGTTTTTATTACACATAATTTACAAGTAAGTATATATATTTATCTAAAATCATAGTTCAAAAAACAATATAAACTGAATACATAAAGATTATACTTGAAGGTCATAATTACACTATTTGGTAAATGGTCAAGTTGTTCCTGCTGAAACTAGATTTGGTTGGGATCATTGGACAGGCTGAATCAACAGCAAGATTAATTAATTTTAGCATCCCACCTTACACAATACCAGAACTAAATAATGCTTTATTATTATTTAATTTTGTAGGTCAGTTTCTCTATGATTCATAAAATTTGAGTAACGGTATTAATTCAGTAACTACGAAAAAGACGCATTGTCTAATTAGGCACTACAGTTTAACACTGAATAAGAAACTAATAAACTTAAGAGTACCCACCTTTCACGATCTCCGCTTAAGATTAAACGCTGATGTGCAATAGTATTATTTACAGTCATGTTGACCTGAAATAAGTATCATATAAAATTAATACATAAATTATTACTTCTATATAAAGACAAGCATTAGTAATTTGAACTGCGTTATACAAGTAAAATGAACCTGTATTACCTACCCACCATGAAAAAAAAATTGCACAAGTACGAATTAAATAATATCGCAGTTATATTTCTACGAAAACTGGTCAAGAAATCACATATAAAAAGATGATTTCATACTATATCCACAACGACCACAACAAACACAATGAAAAAAAGCTATGTGAAAACTGACAACTTTGACAAGTGTTTGATTAATAATATCTTTTTTTTATTATTCATAACCATAGATAAGAGTCTTTCAGCTACGAACATGGATAGTTAACATGGTAGAGTCTGTGCGGAAAGAGAACCTTCGTAGGATTTGAGGTCGCAGCAGTGCTAAATTATCTTTTACACTGTTACGTCATTATTGTTTACTGTATTGTACAGTATTGTTTACTGTCGAACTATAATGACGTAATAGTGTTGTCAACATAATAAAAAAGGTAATTTAGCACTGCTGCAACATCAAATTCTACGACGGTTCTCTTTCCGCACAGACTTTAGCAGTTTGTAATAGCTAATAAATATTTGTTTTATTAGAATAAAAAAGAAAAAGATATTGTAAAACTGCAACTAAGAAATATGTGCATTAAGCGTTTTTAAATTTATAAAAAAAATGCAATATTAATATGTGTTTGCATCTTTGTATGTGTCGGTGTAGGTCGTTATGTAAATTTCAAATCAAATCAATCTTTATTTGCCAACTAAGTGTACATAAATGGTCTTATTACAACAATTTGTCTCAACTTAGTAGCCTTTTACGGGCATTGCAAATTTGAGAGAAAATATACAAAAAGGATTATTAAATACAAGCATTAAAGAAAAATTACATTAATGAATGAATAATAAAAAAATATTAAATCTTGCAAAAACCATTAACTTACTATACCGGCGTAGTGTACTAAGAAGCGATTCATGACATTTTACATCGACACATTCTTACCGAAACCGTTTCTTCCTTTTTTTTTAATTTTTGTTAACTTAATGTTTAGGTATATTAATTAAATAATTTGCGTAAAAGATATGTAATTTGTTATTTGTGTTTTGCTTCAATGCATTCTTTAACTGAATAGAAGCATTTTTCAGTTAAGAATGCTTTTAGTTTTTTAGTAAATAGTGTAACTGTAGTTTCAGTTTTTATGTGGATAGGTAATTTGTTGTATATTTTTACAGCCATGTAGTAGGGACTTTGGTTTAGCATTTTAATTCTTGATGGTGGTAGGTATAGTCTGTCTCTGTGGCGTGTGTTTAAATTGTGATTGTCTTTTACTTTTGTGAAATGATTCATGTACCTTGATACAAATATGCAAATGTCAATAAATTTCACGAAACGTAACGTAATTACTTACTGTAAAGGCATCACTAGTTTCAAGAACGCGTAATTTTCGTAAAATGCTAGCGCCCATGGCTACTTACTTAGTACTAGGGTAAATTTTTATTTAGGGTAAATTTTTATTTAGGGTAAATTTCTCGAGATACTCGAGAAACCAGAAGTTTCTTGAGTATCTCGAGAAATTTTGAAATATTTAATAAAATTATGTTGTTTTTAAATTTTTGCTTTGATACAAATGAGACTGATAAATGAGATTAATTAAATCAAATTATAAATTTTTAATAACCCCTAATTGCACTTATTAACAAATCAACAACAAACAATACATTACGCGGCTGCTCTATATAAAAAGTAAAGAGAAGGGTAGTACTTAAATTTTTTATGATTATTGGGTCCTTACCAGTTCCCAAATGTATAACTTACAGTCTTTCATTGAATAAAAAATAATTAGTATTAAATCAACAAAATTACTATAGTTAGCTATAAAAACTTGTTTAACAAAACAAACATTCTGCTATCAACCGTACCGTCTTTACCATATGGGCACGTGCCCACGGCCCCCGACCTCAGGGGGACTCGAAAAGTATGACATGAAATCACAAAAAGTAAGTACATTTTGTGTCGCATCTTACGCATTATTAAATACATTTTATATTTTTCAAGTGTTATTCTTTCGCTGAGACACCTTGTTTCTTGATTAATTTCTTAATTTTACGTCAATGGGAAGGATTTGATTTATCTGTGAAATGTTAAAATACATACTTAAATGGCCAAATCTTTTACTTTTGATTTTTCACAGACGCAGACTACACGCGTTCTTGAGAAAAATGGTCCTGACAGACAGACAGACCTACAGAAGGACAACAAAGTGATCGTTTAATCCTTTTTCGCTTTTGAGGAACGGAACCCTAAAAGTTGGCAAGTTGGTGATTATTCTTCTCACAGAGATATCGTGTGATCTTTTAGCGGGAAAGTGACTTAATGGAATTCTGAGCCTTAGGTTACATGAAATGTGCGAATTTGAGAAGAGAGATTTCCAAGAAAAAAGACTAATATAGAAAGATAAACATTGTGATGTATTGGAATCATCCGTCTTTAAATCAGTTTTTACCGGAATTCCTTAATAATTTTTACATAAATAGACTTTCATTAAAATTTATATTAATTATAAAACGCATTTAATCACAATTAATTGAAAATGTTTTTTTTTTAAATGGAATTCCCATTACGTGACGTACAATTTTTCTGAAAAACGTCCATTTAAGTAATTGACTGACGTCTGACGTATAATAATATGTCATGTCAAACCAATGATGCAAAAGTTCCCGATTTATCGGGAGATCTACTGATTTTGGATATCGTTTCTCGATATACCGATTTAGCGACCCAATCTCCCGATTTTTAGAAGTTTTATTATTTAATTAGGTTTATTTAAAAGTACGACCATCCCTTACAATTTATCCTTGTATGTACTAATATTATGGTAATCATCTTATTCATTCACGACAATAATCCCGTATCTTAAGTTATAAGACGTAGAAGTGGGCAATAGATGATAGAGAATATTCTTACTATATATTGTATTGTATTCTGTACAACTTAGTCATACGATATCTCGAGTCTATTTGATTGAAGTACAAGATAATATTATGAGTATGTATTTTGCTGTAAGATATTGACATATGACACTGATCCTTCACACTTTGATTTATACAAATGTCAGGGAATTAGAAGAGCAGTCAAATGGCATCTGTCATATCCGAAATGGCGGATTTAAGATGGCTGCCATACATATATGAATGGCAGCCATCTTAAATCCGGAGCTATAGCTCTCCGTCCCCCTTAAAACTCGGCTGACTGGTTACGAAAATAATTAATATTTTTGTGTTTAACTTAAGAATATTTAGTAAGTTTTTCAGCAATTAAAGTAGAATGAAAAAAATTGTCAGGTAAATATGATTTTCTCTCCATTAATATCAATCAATATCGCGTTAGTTGTTTAAAAGAAAATAAAAAGAGGATTTGTAATATTAGTTTGAATCATTTCCAATTTCTGATAATAAAATAACTTTGAATATGAATAGAGGGAGGTATTTTTCAAAATACGGTAACACTAAGTTAAAACTTGTAACACGAAACTATTGTCGGAGTTTCCCCAAAAAATCTTATTCTACATTATAACCCAACCTTCTAATTGCACTGAAATACCTTAAAATAAAGTTGATTATTGTCTGGCGAGTATACGAGGGGAAGTCCTTAAACTTTAATAAAATACTTATTTACATTGGTTAGTTTATTCCGTTCCTTAATTTAATTATCAACTGCTATAGAATTAACATCTCATATTGTTGTTTTACGATGTCTGACTCCGACAGTGACTCTGTTAACATCCCAACTACTAGTGGCAAAATTAAACGGAAGAAATACCTACGAAATTATAAAAAGGAGTGGGAATTGCGATCTGAATGTTCTAGTTGGTTAAAAGAAATCATGAAAGGAAAAACTTGTGCATAGCAATATGCATAAGTTTTTCCTTTTATGATTTCTAAAAGCTATAATAAAGATATAAATAAATCATCTGGTTTTGATGCAGTTAAGAGACATGCCGCTTACCAACTACACATCAAATCGATCAAAAATGTTGCCGTACAACCAAAAATGACTGCTTTTGTGACGCGGGAAGTCGTACAATTCAACATCGGGTGAGAGAATTTATGTGTGTTTAATTTAAGATCATAATATAATTAGTTACGTACATACTCGTAGTCGTTTTTGTACATCCTATTCAATTGTGTTTCCTTTTTTTTCAGCTGAAATTCGAATTGCTGGTTTTGTTGCTGAACATAACTTGCCTTACGCACATTAACGTTACATTACATAAAAGCATTGTGGATTATTTGATACAATATAACATTCCATTTAAACAAAACCTTATAGGTTTCGCATCTGATGGTGCAAATGTCATGATGGGGCGTAACAATTCCGTCATGACACTATTAAAGGCTGACGTAGAAAATTTATTTGTTATGAAATGTATATGCCACTCATTTTATTTGTGTGCATCATATGCCTGCAGCAAAATACCTCGTTTTGTCGAGGAAGTAATTAGAGATATATACAATTATTTCGCTTCAATTACTTCCCAAAAGATCGAGTCAATTCAAAGAATTTCAGTCATTTTGCAATCTAAAAGTACATAAATTATTACATCCTTGTCAAACGAGGTGGTTGTCTGTGCATGCGGCGATATCAAGCGCATTGGAGCAATATCAAGCTCTGAAATTATTTTTTATTGATGCTTCGCTAAATGATGACGTAACAACAGCCACACGTAAAGCTACTCTTTCTTCAGTTTTTAGATTTTGTTTTGTTTTACCAATGTTCTATAAATTAAATCGAGAAATGCAATCTGAATCAGTCAAGATACTTGTCTTATATTAGCATCATCATTATAACTCTGTTAGATTGTTTTTTGAAAAAAGATTATCTTGATAATGGTTTTATCAAGATAATCTTTCTTGAAAATGTTGACTACAAAAACCCACATAACTTTGTACATATTACAGATGTTTATTACGGAGCAAACGCTGTTAATACTTTGCTTACACATAATAATATCTTGGACCTTAGAACAAATCCACTTGTTCCAAACTAGATGCATGCAATTTTATGTTGCGGCATGTGACCAAATCATTCAAAGATTTCCAATCAAAAATAATGCACTAAAAGATTTGGGGGCTTTCTCTCCAGAAAATGTAAAAAAGGTGATAAATCGTTGATAATGCCAATATGTAGACAATTTCAAAATTTACTAGACATTAATAACTACCAAAATATTGACACGGAATGGCGTTTGCTTCGTAATACTAAAGAAATCAAATCATTAAGTGAAAAAACGGAAGAATTTTGGTTTAGTGTCCATATTTAATTTCCATATTGATGACAAACTGTTCTCTAAAATAGCGAGTAAGGGGTGGTACGAAGATGAAAACAAATAAAAAAAAAAAAGATTTATTATTAGTATTAGTTATTATATGATTTTATTAATATTAATACTCTGTTTTATTTCGAAAAAAAATCTCCCGATTTCTCCCGATTTTTAGGTGGCAAATTTCCCGATTTAAAATTGTTCACTTTTGCAACACTGTGTGTGTCAGACTAATACTCATGGCATGTCATATGGGGTTTTTTTATAAATAAGAATGTGATACCCATATTACCCATCATACCCAGGTCCCAGAGTATACAAACCTGTGAATCAATCCTGTGATACAAACACTAGGTACTTTAAATAAACTGATACCCACATGATTTTATTATATAATTTACCGATATCTCTTATTCTGATTTTAGTGAGTTACTATGCATAATATTTCATAAGATCAAATCTTATTAGTGGTGAATACAACTTAGTGTATTTATTACATATTTAGGATGGCCCACGTTATTGTGTTAGATTCAGTAAATCAAGATATTTTTGTATGTGGTCTATGCAAATCTATATTTAATTCATTACAAATATTCTTGGACCACAAAAGCTTCAAATGCAGCATTGGTGGTTTGGAGGAAAACTTACTGCCTACTTCTACTATGTTAGAGAACGCAATTTTAACTGATTCATTTCCTGGTGACACTGCAGCTTTAGAACAAAGTAAAGCATTACCTGTTTCAAACAAATCTTCAACGCAACCTCAAGACCATAAATGTCAAACATGCAAGAAACATTTTAAAAATATGAAGAGCTTGCTTGCACATATGAAAATCCACAACGAAAAACCTTTCCAGTGTCTTTTATGTGGTCGCTGTTTTAATCAAAACTCTCATTTACAAAGACATATTTCTACACACAAAGTGTGGCCTGGTGGTCTGACTCAGACCACTGCTAAAACTCTTGAAGCAGAATTATTAAGTTACAGCTGTGCATATTGTGATGTTGTATTATCTAGCTATAGTCACTATAGAGCACATTTGAAAACTCATTTGGCTCTTAAAAAATTCAAATGTATTCAATATGATTGCATGGAGTTTTATGATAGTGTTGAAAGGTTACTCCAACATGTAAACACTGTGCACAAGACTGTGGAGTATGCTTGTTATTTATGCAGTTCCACTTTTGATAGTTTGGATGGTATTGCAACACATCAAGATGCTCACAATAAATCTGGTGAAAGATTATCAAAAAAATTAGAATTATTTAAATGTACACAATGTGATGCAGAGTTCCGTAAATCAGAAAAATTAGCTCTACATATGCTTACAGAGAATCACAAAAAAGTGTGCATACATTGTGGTAAAAGTTTTGCCAGTGATAAAAGATTACGACTGCATTTGCAGATACATACAAAGTATAAACCATTTCAATGTAATTTATGCAACAGTAGTTTTCCTATGAAGAAATATCTATCAGCACATATGTTAAAACATGGTACGAGACAATTTAAATGTTCTGTTTGTAAATTTACATTTAAAAGAAGCGATCTGCTTCAAAGGCACATGAGATTACATCAGTCCAAGAAAACATATAAATGCCCTTTCAAAGATTCTTTAGATTGTAAGAAAGAATTCAGCCGCAGTGATAAATTAAAAACACATATAAATAGTCATACAAAATATATATCTATGAATGCATCACCTAAACCAAAATTGTCACAGAACAAAATTGCTTCTGAAATTTATGGTGATAAACAAATTTAATAACACAATATTCTTAGTGAAGTACTGTTAATTTCAAGAATATACTTATGTGAAAATATTTATGAGCAGCAATAGAAAGAGTAACACTTATAAATTGATAAGGAAGACATGAGCTTTGAGGCCTAAAAAATTGGCAAAGTGACTTAAAAGATGCAGTAAATAAACACTTTTTTATGTTTCCTAATGAGAAATTGATAAATTAGTTACTGAAACTACTATTGATTGAACATGGTCACATAAACTCACTTATTGAGTGATACCATGCATATGTAGGGCTTCCTTCCCAGGTAAGTATTATCTAATTAACTAAAGTCAGAGCTACAGTGGGACTTAAGTTAGGTGGACGTAAGAAGCTCAAGTGACCACAAGTAAAATGAATTGCTACACTTCATTTTTAATTATTACATCTTTGCATGTTATTCACTCAAATGTAACTAATATTTTTTCTATTTAACAAAAGATAGGATTTGGTGATGTGGGGGTGTGTGAGTTATATTCTAAATTTATTTTGTAGGCACGGCAGTTTCGTGTTACAGATCAGGTATATTTTGACATCGAACGTGAAAATAAGCATTTAGGAAAAATTGTAATCGGATTATTTGGAGATTTAGCCCCTAAAGCTGTCAAAAACTTTATAGTTTTATCAACCAAAGGCATAGATGGGAAGTCTTATAAGGGGACCTCATTTAATCGCATCATTAAGAGATTTATGGTTCAAGGTAAGATCATATGTATATATTTAGTTTATTCTTCATGATAATTCTTAAAAAATATATCTCCACCTGAAAAAGATATCAATCATAGTAACCTTGTGTAAGCTTCTAGAACCCTTATCTCATCACTTTGTTGGTTAGGGTATCAAGTTAATTAAGGGTCCTTGAAATGTAGAAAATTTAAGTACCTAACTTGACTCAATTATGAGATGACCTAGACATGTCACATAATATTTGAATACTAATGTGGGGTGGACCTAGTAAACAAAAAGTTCAAAATCATTAATTTATTGTTAAGAGTAATATATATTATAAATTATAATATATAATAATGTCAAAACGTTACAGACTTTGCAGTATCCACCGCAACATACACTGATAAATGGGGAAGTTGTTTGTCCTGAGTTTACCTTGCCTTTCCATTAGACCAATGCTTTGTCTTACTTATGATTTATGAATGAGTGCAATTGTTTGGTCAAAATAGGTGTGTACTAGATACCCACTTGCTTGTATAAATATTTATACACAGTATTGGGGTCAACTCACATTGTGCAGCAATTTACAGGAGCACTATTTAAATGTAAATAAAACAAACCATATCCCATTAAAATAAGGCTGAGAATCGTACGCCACTGTCTGCCAGACTGGATTATATTACTTTTACCCATTTCTAAAGTGTAAATGTAAAAAATATAACTGCAGTACATAGTTACATTAAATAATATTATTAACTAAATTAAATATGCATGGAATTCTGAAGTTTCGAGTTCTACTTGAATTTTTACAGTTTTTATAGTGAATTTAAAACTGCTTACATCATCAATACATTAAGTACCTACTTCAAAATTTATTTTAATGAACCTTCGAGACATTGGTCCCGATTCTATTGTACACTCGACTAAACTAAAACCTGACTTAATTTCTTCATATGAAATCAACCTTGACTTCTTCGTGACAAGGTCTATTTGTTACTGCCATCTATTTCTCAGCGCCACTAAATTTCACTAAAACCTGTCAACATAAACTCAACTTTATTTCCAAGTTTATTTATGCGTGTCAGACTTAAGTCGATAAATAAATTGCTTATTTCGATAGCGACATATGTTACCTACTTGTTTAAATTTGAAATAAGACCTTGTTTCAAAGTATACAAGGTTTACATTTTGTATGAAGAAAATTTAGTCAATTATAGTCAAGAGAATACAACAGAATTGACACCATTGTCCCCCAATACATATTTGCATAATTTAAAATGTTTATTGTAGGAGGCGATGTAGTTTCCGACGACGGTACAGGCTCAATTAGCATATATGGTGAAACGTTCGATGATGAAAACCTGAATACACAGCATAGCGTTGCTGGTTTCGTATCTATGGCTAATAAAGGTATACTTAAACTATTCGTGATCTAATTTTCTTGATATTAATTTTTATTTATTCTGTCTTGTTTTTATAATTTAAGGACGAAACACAAATGGCTGTCAATTTCTTATAACAACAACTGGAACACCATGGCTAGATGATTTGCATACTGTTATTGGAAAGGTAATTTATACTTTGAGTTTCCACTTGCATATTTTTACGAATTAGAAGACATCTTAATTCGTTTGCATAGGCTACGATAATTGTGGATCAAGTGGGTTAGTGGTTCTTTCTATCATTCATGGTTAACAAGGATAAAAAGAAAATCTTTAGAAATAAGATCAATAAAATTTGTTGCTAGAATAAGCTGCTTATAAAATAGTGGAAAGTATTTTATGTGAAAAAACTCGTTTAGTTTCAGTAAATAAAAAAAAAAAATCACAGATGATTTGGTATTTGTGATTTGACTTGATATTGGTAAAAATTGCCTGCTTTAACAGACTAGCCTTACCCAATGGATCGAAAGGGTGACGACCGACATGGACCTCCCAAGGTCTGTGACGCTAGCCAGATATATCGTTGTACATATAACGTATGGCGTGCCAGGCGTGAGACCGCAGCATGGAAAGTACATTGTTTAATATATTCTTTATGCTCTAAGGTGGTGGAAGGCCAGAACTTTGTGCACATGGTGGAGCATACGCCAACAGACGTAGACGACAAGCCTACAGTGCGAGTTTACATAGCCGACTGTGGAATCGTACCCACACCTCAGCCATACTACATTTCTGATGATCCTTATGAGTGAGTTTCTTTACAAATATCTCTTTACTTGCGGTTTCAGCTTATGTCACGACTCTAGTTAATTTTCATATAAGACATTTTTACTCTACAAACGATCTTCTTTACAAGTGCTTATTAGGAGAAGGTATAGTTCTATCTTTGGCTATTGGATCATTTGGTTTCATCCGCCCTCTAGTTTAACCTTTAATAATTTTAAGAAAATTATTGTTATCTAACCAGGTGGCGGCTTCTTATGAACACAGAGGAACATGTTCGTTTATGTAGATATGTCTTCAGAAGTTGCTTTTATGTACATGTTTTTGTCTAGGTATGTACTGTAACCTACTTAGCATAAACTTTGTTTTCAGTTTATGGGCCTGGATAAAAGCGTCCGCAGTTCCACTTACGATGTCTTTCTCAATCCTTGGCTTCTTTCATTGGATGATGAGAAAAATGGAAATATAACGGATCGGATATAACGGAAATGTGGATCTATACCAATACACGTCATTGTTTTCTGGAGTATAAGATACTATGTGAGACTTTATCCTCCAACAAAGTTATGTAAAATGAGATCTGTTACATTTTAGTCGTATTTAAAAACAAACGATAAATGTATATAAAATGTTCTTTCTCCATCAGAACTGCTATTTTTTAGAACAGAAGGATTAAGAAAGCAATAAATAAATCCAAAACAGCTTTAGCATTTTATTTCATTCTAAGTCAATAACTACCTTTCTGGAATTCAATAGATAATTATTTATTTGCCCTGTTTACTCTTAACGTACTATTAAAATAGATTTATTAATTTACGCAAATCGCTATACATGGTATAGACATAATAATTAGTGTTTTAAAAAAAAAGTACGTAAATAATCTTTGTATTAGGTAAGTAAATGGTTTAAAATTAGCTTAAAATTAGTCTTAAAAATATACTATAACATAACTACCCAACACAGATTGTAACATCCGTTTGTTTGTAACATCTGTTTGTATTAGGTGCCGTCATACGGGATTATTTATTCTATTTATTTTGCCAACTGTAAAATCTGTAAATACAGACATACTTGTGTTTATTACTCAAGACATTAAACCTCTAATATGAAAAACAATAACAAATGAGCGGTTTCACTCATATTATAATAATTAATACTAAACAGAAAGTTGTGTAAATGATACAGTTGACCTTGTAAAAGCATTAACAGTTAAACTATTATACCTATCTCCGCTCTCATAATATGTTAAATAATGGACCTAATATCAAAAGAAATAACAGTTTTGTGTACGAAAGGCTCGCACTCGCACTTAACAGACGGTTCAGAAATGTCATATTTTTGTTACTTTGCAATAAAGTGTAATACATATAGGTTATCCAAGTAATATTTGTGTGCCAAATCACAATGCGTCTTATGGTTACTTTTTTGAGGATAAATAAATATGAATTAATTTGCCTAAGGTGGTCTTTTAGTGATCATTGTGATCAGAAGTTATCTGATACAAGTCCTATTATTTCAGTTTACGGTTAACGTAAGTATGAGGTACCTAAGGTGAATTTGTTAAACTATGAAATTAATTACTTATATAAATTTTCATTTTACAGTTTATTTTTGAGTTTATGTATGATAGAATAGGTCTCCTCCCTTTTATTTTCTTCTAAACCCACATTGCCATCTATATGAATGTTGTTGTGGGGAGACTCTGTGACAGACTTATGTTAGTATGAACTTAGTAGACAATAAACTGTGTTAGAAAAGTAATATGAGGGCGGTGGTTATGATTCCCAGTAGCAAAGTAGACTTGACCAGAGAGGCGGTGGAGGGTTTTGTTTGATCGCTCTTTCGATCATCTTCGGAGACTTGAAGCGCTGCCGAGCCGCAAGCGCGTGCGCACGACTCCCACTCGCGACATACGTCACATGCGGTGGCAGGTGGCGGCTGGAAGAAGACTCGGGCGCGGTGACCTATATGGATAATTTATTAGAATTGTGTAAACAATTGATAGTTAGTCGTATTTCGTCTCAGCTAAATCACTAGTTATTTGCTTCCAATTTGATTGTGTTGATCGCGATTGCACTTTATTTTATTATTTAAGAGAGTTAGAACTTAGGTGTAGAGATAGGCACGTCTGTCGTTTGATGCAGTTATTTATTTATACAAATTAGCTTATTCCCGCGGTTTCGTTCGTTCGTTTTTTTATCCCTCGGGCACAGTACTCTTTTCCCGAATGAAAGGTACCCATGTTCTTTCTATAGGTACGTTGTCAGGGGGATAACGGGAATGCAAAATTTCTTGGCGATCGATTACTGAACCTGATCGGTTAAGGGGTGAAAGCGTAACAAACAAACAACTCACGTACAACAACTAACAGTAACAACTAAACTTGATTGAGTTGGTACTTCTACTTTAGTATCCTTAATCTATATTTTCGTTATGGTAATACATGGTTTAATGGCATAAAACATGTCGTAGGTTGCATGTG